>BSQZ01000079.1:957500-1220000 GCA_033239005.1 Lamellibrachia satsuma | reverse complement strand
TGGACTGGAGGAAGAGGAGAATGGAGCCCCCCCCACCCAGGATAATACGGCTCGGGGATTCGTATATATCGATAGGGCGTGTGACACTGTTCCGAGAGAGAAGATTATGGCCACGTTGAGGTGGACGGGTGTCCCCGAGGCAGGTATGAGGATAATGTATTTAGAATCATAGGGAAGAGTAGTGTGCGGACCGGGAATATCGGAGGAATTCAGGGTGGACGTCGGCCTGAGACAGGGGAGTGACCAAAGCTCACTGGTGTTCATCGCAGTAGCGGAGGTGATGAGCACCGGTGTTTGAATGAGCCCAGGGGCGGATCTAGGCTTGTTGGCGGGGGGTCTCAGTCAGTCGTAGTTATATCATTCTACTTACGAACCGGGGGGGGGGGGGCGACACATGTCATTCTACTTACACAAGGGTGAACATGAGCCGGCTGCTAATACTTCCGTCTTTACATTGACACTAATTACGATGTATGCCTATATAAGTGTTCTTTTACCGTAATACATATTCCACGGACACAAAGGGGTCTAAGACCCCCTCCATGTCCTGGGGGGAGTCTTGAGACCCCGAAGACCCCCCTGTATCCGCTGCTGGAGCCACTTTTAACAAATATACTGTTTCATTTGAATATTTCGGAACAAACTTTATGGTTGCACGGCACGTGGGTGGAACGTAAATGTGCGGCTGTTAATGATACGTGATCACGTGAACACATAACCCAGTGGTCAATATACTTAGCATGCAGGGATTGGACATTATGGACAGGTGTTCGTGGTGACCGGCAAGTTCGATTTTCATCAACATAAAGTATTATAACGGTCAAATTATATATTTAATTTATTTATTGGAATATATTTCATCTTTCGGTTTTTGGTCCATGCCGGCATCACTTTATCATCTGTCAACTGATAAGAGCTCAGCGGTCTTGTTTTACTAACGGGTGTTTTATTTATGTCTAGGAATACAAACTGCAAAACGGCAAAAATATTCAAAGTAGCCCCGGTTCACGGTACTGCAATCTCTCCAATAACGCTTTGCCTTTTGTGAGTTGCTAGTGGAAACCGGCGGTTCCATAATAATAATAATAATAATAATAAAATACGATATTTATTTAGCGCCATAATCACATAGTGCTCTATGGCGCTTTACACTAAAGTAATAATACAGCTAAACGTATATAGCCAGTTAAATAATTAAAATAATAAATTAGTTAAGAAAAATACAACTAAGAATCATACATCAAATTAAACAGCTAAAATACAATTTAAAGGCATTTAAGGGCATTACAATTAAAATGTATACATGGAATAAAATAATTATAAAATGATAAATTACATTAAGAGCAATATAATTATGTAAGTATCAAATTGGATTAAAATAGTAAAACAATAAATTAAGGTATACAAGGAATTAAATAAGACAAAATAATAATAATAACTATTGAATAAGATAAAATCCGGTAAACATATAATTCTATCTTGTATATTCCTCTAGGAAAAGGAAGGTCTTTAATTGCCGTTGAAAGATGGCGCAGCTGTTAGAGTTTCTAATGTTAGCTGGCAAATTGTTCCAAATGGCAGCACATTTGGGGGAGTAAAAAGCAGCAGTATTATTGACAGATGTGACAATAATGACAGTGGCAATGCCCAAATGACAATAACAACAGTGGCAATGGCAATTGTCTGTGGTTTATACTGCTATGTTTGATGTGTACCTAACAACGCGTCCGGCTAGATGGTTGTCAACCGACTCGGTGAGAATGTCTGCCTATTTTCCTCAGCTGAAGCAACCCGGGTTCAAATCCTCTTGCTGTCGTATCAAAGCTTTGGCAATTTTTTTCCCATATTACCACAGTTCACTCAGCTATAAATGAGTACACAGCTAGAGACAGTGGTGGAAATGTGGACAAATAATCTTCGCAAAATAATTGCAGTGTTGCTGAATGCTTTCCAGAGAAGTTGAGATGGTGTTGGAATGAACAGGTGTACCAGGGGGTGAACTGGTAAACACGTTGATCAATCCCAAGCACTGGATAGCGTGCTGTATAATAACGTACCTTTACTTGAGGTATTCTTACAGGTGTTGCTGTAGCCAGAAACAATTTTGATGGACCGAGAGTAAACAGTATCAAGTCTCACTTCAATCGGATCGCTGTTGCCTATCCCCATTTTGTGCGTTTGTACAGGTAAGTGTCATAATGTCGAATTTCTGCGAATTGCGATTATATGAACTATTTTCCTGGATATGGTTATGTATATGTTAGAGTGTATATAGACGGATGGCATAAACAAGTTATGCAATAATAGTATCCAAGTGTGGTGTGGGAGCCCACACTGGAAGTTTATTGTTAGGCGTGGGGCATGATTATGCAATAATTGTACCCATGATGTTTTCGCTTTTGGCATGGTACATTATATTAAAAGGGGTATCAACGTAATGGGACCGTCCACGACACGTTCGACATCACTGCGGTCGAACGTATTCAGCTGGCGGTGAAATCATGCGACCGACCTCCACGCAGCAGAATGACGCGAAGGGTATTGTTGACTTTGTGCGTCGTAAGGCACGCTTCTGTGACTATTTTGTTTTTCGGAATATTGTATTATAAATGTGAAATACGCCTTTCTGCTTTTGACGAATTTATTAACACTGATGTCTGTGGTACGGTCTTGAAGTTCTAATAAATCAGTATTGGTGCTGAATGGTAATGGCTTTTGTTTTGGTAACTTGCTTGATTTTTTCGATGTTGTTATTTATCCTTTCCCTGTGCATCCTTTTTGTCAAGGGTTATATTTATTTTGATATGCGTGCTGTAGTCAAGAAAAGAGTAGGTCATTTATATATGAGTACAACAATCTGGTAAAATGGATAGCGCTTAAACGGAGATACATATAATTGGTTGATTCTGTAATTTTACTCAGCAGAATACCAAAGTGAGTGTTTCTGATCTGTGTCATTGAAGCAGTTTTATTTAACTTGTGTGTTTGTGTGATACAGGATGAAGAACTCTGCACGCTGGCATCTCTTGTGGTGTCTGACGGAGGTGATAGATCAGGTGTTCCCCAATGCCAAGGTGCTCAACGCTGTCCAGCAGAACTGTAACATGATGGTGGCCTCCGCCTTCCTTTCCATCATCCAGTTGTGGAACGTCATGATCAGCAATGATGGCGGCCTCGTCACGCGTGAGATAGGTCAGTCAGTGATATAGGTCTGTCAGGAGAAAAGGGTTTGAGGAGAATCCTGTCACTTTCATGGGCACCAGGTGTATAAATGCTGCATCACAACACCATGTTTGTAGAGGGATGCTAAAAGTTGGCAAACTTTGTATTGAAATGTTGTTTCTCATAAGCATTTTATACACTATTTATGAAAATGTTGAACACATCATTGAATTTATTAAATATAACTATTTATCAAGATAATGGTGCTCTTCCTTCTTGTTCGCCGCTTTATAGGGGTGAGGGTCAGGTGAAACATTAATCCTTCTTTTATCCAACCTCTTTGTTCTTTTTATTCGACGAACCAAGTTGTTCTCACAAACTTGCAGCTGCAATTGTTGTTGTTATGTCAACGCCACTGTCACCGGACCATAGAGGCATTCCGGTCAACACGGTCACTCAGGACTTTCCCTTTTAGCATTTTCAAAACGTTTCTCTCCAGCATGACTCCCTCTACGTTTCTCCAAGCATTCGCTCCCGCTTGTATACGATGTCTCACTTCTACCTCTGAATGCCCATCCTCCGTAACCTATCATCCAAGGTACACAAAACCATCCACTTGCTTGATCTCCTTACCTTCCAAACTGATGGTCAGCTCCTCTCTCTGGTGTCCAACCCACGTCCGTGCTTCTTGAACACCCTCTTCCATTCATCCAACACTTCCTGTAGTTCTTGTTTATTCTCTGCTATTTTGGCCAAATCGTCTGCATACACCATCTTCCTGAGAAGGTCCACAAATCCCACTGCCATTCCCCCTTGCATCTCAAACCTCTTCTCTACCAGCTGTCTTAATGCAAACATCCAATAAGTCTTTCCTTTTCCCTTTCTGAATCCCTGTTGTTCTTCCCCGAATTTTTGCTCTACTCTCTTTCTGATCCTCCCATCCAGGGTCCTCTCTAGCAGCTTCATGATGTGACTTAGAAATGCGATGCCTCTGTATTTCCCAGGTCTTGCGCATCTCCCTTCTTCTACAATATTGGGACAATTAGCCCTGTTTGCTACTCATCTGGTACTTTACCTTTCCTCATACATGTATTCACTACAGGCAGACCAACATACATTTCTTTATAGGTTAAATAGAGTGCACAGAATATGTGTATGCAGACACTGACAACTAAAGCTGATTAAGTGTTATTGTTTCTGCATCCTACCCATACAAATGCAGAAGTTCCAGCTGCGTATGAAGGAAAGAGACCATAGTGGGGACAGTATCACACCCCTCAGTGTCTATATCACCCCCAAAACAGTCTCCCTGCTTGCTACATTTGACTAGAATGTTTAAACTAAAAGTTATAAATATTGACTAATTCATAGAAACTACACTTAAGACGTCTCATTTAGATGTGTTGATTATATTTGTTACGCTAATGTGCAAGTTGCACCTGTGAAGCAGGGTAGTTTAGGCATTGTACATTGCTTGACTGTTTTCAGCCCTGAGTGCGAAATGGATTGAGATAACCTACTGGACAATTTCGGGAGCTGTGCAGCACCAAGAGTCAGTGGCACAGGGCCCACAGCTCTTCCAGACGTTCACCGTACATACCAGTCCTATCACCAAGGTGATGTTGTCAGCAAAGCATCTCGTCTCTGGTAGGTCCAATACCCAGGTATATTTCTTGGGAAAATATTCAAATATACATGGAAAAGCTTTGTTTCATGACGGTGACCATGTCACGTTTATGGCATGATTTTCAGTGGGCCATCAATCACATATACTCTGACATCCACAGTTATATAAAATATACTAGTAAAAGCTTGGTTTTCTTTTCAAGTAATCCAAATTGAAGCATTCATTATGATCATATCAGCTTTCTTTTAATACGACGCGGCTTATCAGTAACAGGTGTTTGAATAAAGGAAAGTTAATCACTGTAGCTCACTGCTGTGTTTGCAGTGTGCTCTGAGTACAACCATGTACATACGTGGAACGTGACCTGATTCCTTGCCATGATCAGCACACAGCCCGGCTCAGTGGCCTTGGCATCATTCAAGGTTATATCCATAGGGAGGGTGGAACCACACCTTCAGTATATCCACAGTAACAACTTTGGTAAGTCACATTGACAGGATCTAGAATTACAAGACTTAGATATTTCAGTAAATTAAAATATATTAGGTTACGTAATAAAAAAATTCAATTTTGCATTTACCTTCCACTGTGCTGCGCAAGAAAGTGCTGTCCGTGTCGAAATGTGGATAACTATAGTTGTTGTTCCTGCTGTTTTATTAGAAAACTGGGAACCCATTTTTTTCTGAGACAGGACCCGCCCGGTATGTGAAGGCGAATTTTTTTTATTTAGGAAAAGAACCCAATTTCACATTCGAGGAGCCACCAGCCAGCAAATTGCATTTTTTACTGATGTGATAATAACTTACTATCAACTAACCGTAATTCAATTATAGGCTTTCATATGCAAACACAGCCGAAATCAAACTCGGAAAGTGGACAATTTGCAGACATTCTGTGTGTAATGCAGTAGCAGAACAATATCCAGGATATACTTCTGAAGAGATATTGTCTCATAAACAGTATTTCTGGAATATTGTCCGTGGAGTTAATGATGAGATATTGTCCAGATAATATTGGTAGGGATACAATCAGTTGGGATGCTAACTTATATGATGCGTACATTGTTAAACTTTTACTACGTGTCACGCCACTGAATTACTTACTGGGTCAGGGAACATACCATGCCTCGTGCAACTATTTTGCGCACCGCCGCATTCGGGGAATTGTTTTTGGAATTACTTGCCTCCTGCTTATATTGAGTACAATAACTTATTAGTCTTTTCTTAATTGTATCACCTGTAAACAAAGGAAAGAGGCATTTGTCGTAATTTTACAATGACATTAAATATTCAAATATTACCACACCCAGTCTCTATGTAAATATGTGCATGGAACAATCTTATAACATTTCATCAATTTATGAATTGGAAGGTATATTTTATTTGCTATCTCCATTTTTACTTGACAATTATTATAGCCTGTATACTATAATAATATTTGCATGTGTGTATGTATGTATTATTATTATTCAGGCAATGTTTCGACCATATTTATATGGACGAACCAATGTGGTACATAACTCCATATTTTATGCATGGTTGGGCAACCTAAACTGACTTTACCATGAACTGTCAGGGCGATCAAACATGACAGAACTAAAAACACGGGGGAAGGAGTTGTAGACCGAACTGCCCCATGTATATGTGTGGCTTTCTTGCCCCAGGGTGCACCAATATGGCTTTTTCGGGTATGCTTCCTGCTGCAAATGTTCATCCTCCCATGGTCGTCGGCATACTGCTTCGAATGTTCTTCCTATCATTCCACCATGATTCAACATATGTGTTGCTCATTTACATTTAGATATTGTTTTTACGTAATATAGCTATCTGTAATATAGATGTAATGTTTGGTCGAGTTAGAATTATATATTTTTGAGATGCAACCATTGGTTGATTCAGACAGAAAATGAAGCATTTAACTAGAAAATTATTCTTACATCTATGTGTAAAAAGATATTTGTAAATTGTGTATTTCTAACATATTCACACGGCCTGCATTAACAGAAACTGTAAATAATCTGTCCCATTGATTTATTGGCCTTAGGGAAGATGAAATGACAACTTCTGTGTATATCACTCCAGACACAATGGTTCAGCCGTGGACTCCATCTCTCGTGAGTAGGACATCACCACAAAGAAATGAGTTGGTTTTTGTGCACCATCAGCTGAGATGCTCCCAGAGGCATATGGTAAGTGGGCAAGGAATAAATAATTAGATTTTATTAGTTTATTCTGTTCTGTGATCATGTGCGGGAGTTTCCGTTGCTAATTTTAGGGGAAAATTAATGAATACGGTTTTGCTATAACTGATGAAACCATGACAAAGACATATCACGTTCCATCTATTCGTATTTTAGCGCCTTTGTTTTTAAAGACCTCTGTCCAGATATACAGATTATTGGTGGTTTCATGTAAAGTCTCTCAATCCCGCAGAGCCTCAAAAATTGTATGGTAATTAAACTGAATTAATATTACACAATTAATTGTTTCAATATTATGAGGGAAGGTGAATTTTGGCAAAAGAGTACCCTGTACGTGAAAACGCCCACACACAAATGTATTGATTATTAACTTTGTTAACTTTAAATAATGTCAAAATGATAACTTATGTTTGTTTGTTTGTGCAGTCGGGGTTCCAACAAAATGAAGACATTGCCACATGGTTCCTCCTGGAAGTGTTTAAGAACAATCAGTGCGGACAGTACTGGTGACACAGCAAATGATAAGGACTGAATTTATACCATTCAGTGAACCATGCACACTTGAGCGGATCCAGACACTGGGTAGTGGGTCCAAGCTGTGTATAGAAAGAGACCATTTCGTTGCTGAGGCTATCTGCCGCATTTGATACCATTGGTCAAAGGACAACTTATTAAAAGCATGCGTGGTGTGGCATAACTGGCACAGAGCTGTTTCTCATCATATCATATTTAACTGATAGATACAAAAGAATGAAGATAGCGAATTGTTTCTCAGCCTCGCTCCCTACTTCACGCAGTGTTCCTCAGGGTGTTTCACTCTCTACGCTACTCTACTTGGATCAGTTATCCAACGTCACAACTTGGATCACCAAGTGTATGCAAATAAATCACAGACCTATGCTATTTTGGCTACACACTATCGGTCGGTGGAGAGACCAATCCACAGTCACCGAGTCTCTTATAGTTGCGTATCGAGCAGCTCTCAGGGGAGATATATGTCGGCACCCAGACCCTTGTAGTTCTCTACCAAAACCACTGACAATCCCTATGTGTTGAGCTAGCAACTTATCTCATGACAGCACGTCTACCCGTTTATGTAGTAGGTACACCCTTTTTATGTGAATTTGTGGTGTGAACCCTTGAAACATGTTCATTTTACATTGATCTGACATAACTTCTACTAATTAAACAATTTAGTTAATTAGAATGTTTCTTATATGTCATAGTTCATGTTGTAATGGAGCAAAGTGTATAACATGCATAAATAATATTACTAGTCTATGTTATTGTTATTCATTTATGCAGATGTATTGGTAGAAATTATGCGCATGCGCCGGAAGTGATCACTCTAAGATGGCGTCTACTACAACATCGGTCGTGTATCTGTTATCAATAAACCTACATAACCCTGCCTTAAGAATACAGCACACTCCAAGTGGAAAAGGTTTATTATATTGCCAATAGTATCATCGAACAGTTGTGCTAACTGGTATGTCTGTTTACTATCTATGCATCTAGCAGTTCCCACTGCCGTTACTTTGTGGAACAAATGGACATAACAGCCAACAGTCAGTCAAAACGCTTAGAAAGTGTCTCGTCTCCCTGCCAGCAACAGACTAGCCACATTTTCATGCAGCTAATATACAGTCACGAGTTGCATCAGAAGCAAAAAACGTTAGTTGTCACTAACAATTAATATGTCCGTATACACTAATCATAACTCCGTATGAAATGTACAATCGTATGTAGAATGACAGCAGAAAGGTTCATAGAACCATCCTCGAAATATGTATAAAAATTAACACCATATCAAATATGTGTACTCCGTAGTATAGATATTATTTATCTATAAAACCAAATTACGTTTATACATAAACCATCCGCATTCAGTTAGGTCACAAATTCGTTGTCTGTAATGCACCTTTTGTTTTCATAGTAGCTGTCTCGAAGCATTTCTTTGTTCACCCATTTCGCCCGACTGGCTGTCAACGCAATGCACTTCTACCTATTTAGCTGATATCAGCGTTTACAGACAACACCACAGGAAGCACGCAGTGTGTCCTATGGACATACAACGTATGTTGAAACAGATATCATGCAAGTAAACACGGATATAGCACACGAAATGCTGTCTTGCACACTCCTCCATATTTCTTCAATTGGTCGTTCTTCAGTCATGATAGGCCCTACACAGTATGCCATTTGTCCTTTCATTAGCACAAGCACCAACTTCGCATGGATTGTTATATACGACACGCTAAATGCAAGAATTCCCTGCATGCTGGCTGGTGGACAGAAATTAAAACTTAGTCTTTTGTCTGTGCTGGCGGAGGTAATCAACGAACCACGACAGGCATTGTCCGTGCGCACGGACGGCATTGTCCTGTTTGCATAAGATAATCTTTAGCAGCACCCCGCCTTGACACGTGTCAACGCCCTGAATGACGTTGTAAACCTCACTTAGATGCGCAATTTCTATATCGCAATTATTCTGGTATCCTAACTGTATCGACACATGCGTTTTATTCTATTGAGGATGCGTAATCGTTCTATTTACAGCAATTTTCTCAACACGTTTACACACAAAATAATAGTACGCATCAGTTAGTGTGCGTTCCGTGTTCTGTAGTGAATGTGACTTCAGTGTGGGCAGAAAAGGACAGCCCGTTACACTGGACTCCCAAGCACGCACACACGCATACGGGAGGGAGGGAGTGAGGGAGGGTGGGAGGCGGGGATGGAAGCAGACAGACAGGAACAATGCCTTCGTGGTATCCAGTCCTTGGGATTGTTCAATGTTTTACATTTGAACCCGTGGCAGAAATATTCGTTCAAAATCCACCTCAACTTCTCTGGGAAGCAATTATTCTGGTATACCAATTGTATCGGCAAATGTATACTTTTATGTCGAGAATACGTAATCATTCTGTTTAAAGCAATTTTCTGAAAACATTTACACACAAAAACCAACAGTACACATCAGTTGGTGTGCATTCAATGTTCTGCAGTAAATGTACCTGTGACTTCAATGTGGACAGAATAGGACAGCTCCTTACATATGATTCACAAGCACGCACTCACGCATGAGGGGTGTAGGCGGGTAGGGAAGCAGACAGGGACTGTGGCAGGCAGATATGCTGGAAAAGTATGTTCGTTGTATCCAATCATTTGTACTGTTCAAAGTGTTTTACACTTCACCCCCTAGCACACCTGTTCATTCCAACTCCATCTCGACTTCTCTGGGAAGCACTCAGCCAAGCTACAGTTACTGCACGAAGACCATTCGTACATATATTCACCGCCCATATAACCAAGTATTCATTGATACAAATGAATGAGTTGTGGTAACGCTTGGTGAAACAAATTGCCAAAGCTTCGAAACGGCAGAAAGAGTGTTCAAACTAGGGTTTTCACGACTGAGAGCCTGACGTTCTATCCGGAACGCTACCACGCCCCATTCGATGGGTGAGAAGGAGAAACGGGAGGGGGTGGGGCAGAGAAGAAGCGAGCGATGGAAAGGAGGCATCGCGGGAGGGAGACATGGCGTGTGTTTTTAATGCGGACAAGTACACGTGTTTATCAATATTTAATATGACAATGGTTCACACCACACTGTAGCTTCCTCATGGGTGCATCTTACTGCTAACATTAGTACGAAGAGCAAAATAATAAACCGCGCAAAAACAAATGTTCCAACATAGGCCTGTATAGCTCAATGAGCGTACAAGCTCACGGCATTTGGATATTATTAAACGTCGGAGGGGAGCGTGTCTACGTATCACTCTTTGTTACACACGTGTATCCTGGTACGAAGTCAACACTTGTGTAGCACGCGGTGTCCGTGTTGGGGAGCGTTGAATGCTCTACCAAAGATGATTGATTGTTTGTTTTTTTACTGTTTACATCATCTAACGTGTGTCCTAGAGCGAATCCAGCAATGGTATCGCATCAAAGAGACGTCGGAGTCGTGCATCAATGTTTTAAGTGACCTGGATGGAGGCAGAGTCTTTCAAGAGCAGTTGCTGTAGACTTCGGAGATTGGATGAAGATTGCATGACGTCGAACAAGACAGGTGCTGCCGAGCGCCGTCGCCATGTAGTTCGCTGTTGTCGATGAACTCTCGCATCAAACATACGACCAACTTGTCGCCGTTGTCGAAGCCGCCTATTTTCGAAACGCCGACGTCGTCCTGATAGACAGGGTTGGCGGCGTGTTGGAATTACAGAACCACAATGTCGTAGTCTCTACCTCTCCATTTCCCCCTCCCTCCCTCCGCCTAAACGTAAAAAGCGGACCTGAGAATATACATTTGCATTGCACAGCGCGCCGTGGCGCGCTGTGCAATGCAAATGTATTGTATTGTCCGGGTATCATCCGCATTCAGGTCACCTACGATCATGTGATAAAAATCACATGATCTTCACGGCTTGAGAAGTTTGTGGTAGTGTCGGCTACTTGTGGCTTTTGTTTGCGTAAACGTTGCAGTGACAGGTAAGCTTTATTAATATAATATTATCAGTATATGCGTTTTATCGTAGCACTTTAAACAGAAGGTAGACAATTATAAACTAGCAACGTTCATTTGGATTATGCAAACATATTCTATTGTGTTAATGCTAGTAGTGTGAATATGTTTAAAAATAGAATTGACAGATGTACGATAAGGGCGGGCTACACATAGATGGTAAAATTGTTGGACTCTCGATAAGCCAATGGCTTCCTTGTCCGCTTGCCATCTGGAACTTGTTGTTTGGGATGGCAATCTTGTTAAATCTTGTTAAATGTATGTGAAAACTCACGCGACTCCGAGGTCACTGAAGTCTGAGTTGGCAACTCGCTTACACTGTTGTTGCCCCGTAGCGTAGACCGTAGTCAGTAGCACAAAGCACTCGCGACACAAAGCACTCGTGCGCGTATCGTTCAGTAGGAAAACATTGAGCACTAAGCTGCAATTATGTGCAGCGCTTCAAAAAAGTCAGTGCTTCATAGTGACATATAGGCAAAGCCCTACAATGTTTTTCTATCTGGCTGTTGCTGTAGTAGGGGCGAAGATCTCGTTCATCAAAAGCTTAAGTATTTTCATGAAACGTGAAACCTTACAAAAACGCAATAAACAGAGCAATAAACACGTCTTTCGTGTCTGTATGCATTCTTATGTGTATATCACTAAAGTTACCTGACAATAACCATGTAAAAGTGTGAAATTATTACCTTTTTGTCAGAACGCATGTGCTTGTCAAAATTTGTATATAACCGGATGTTGTTGTGAGCGAGAATAGCAAACGGGATTTCCATAGATCTATATAAGGTCACGCTAAGAATTGCCGTCTGCTGGCCATAGAGTTACATCATTAATAATGCCTCTATAAACTACTAACTTACTAACGGGTGTTTTATTAATGTCTGTGCTGCTGGCCCATTCTGGCCTCATTCTACACGAAATCGCGTTTGATCATGTGACCCAAAGGCAACATCACGTGCACAGTATGGCGGCTATTTATAAAATCTTTTCTGTGTGACCGATAAATGTACTCATAAATAATTATTTGGAGCACATTTTTTCAGTTTCTTGACGCCTAAGTGTCGATTGTATGTCACGGAATACATATGTGAAACGGTTAGTTTGTATCGATTTTAAAACTTAAGTTATTAGTTCCATAGCCATTTGGCGATGGAAAGCCCAAATTGGCGAGTTAGTCAAACCCGGTGTCGACTTTCGCCCCAGAGATGAAGAGTGGGGCGGACAATTTTGCCTAAGTGACATAGAGGTAGGGATGTCAACGAAAATTCAAATTGCAGATTGATTTTGTCTGATATTTTTAATGATATGGCAATAGCCACGAGAAATTGAAATATGAAAACAGTTTCAAGATCAGTAAAGTACTTTTCGAGATATGATTATTAGGAGATGTTAAATTTAACACATTTTTCAGGTTATGGACCTTTATCTTATATAGGAACAATGAACCAGAAAATCCCGTATGAAAATATACCATGGAATTACATACCATGGCATTACATTACATGGTAAACTGTGGTAGACCATGCTTTTTCATATATTGTGTGCATGGTAAATGTATGGTATACCATGGTGTACCTGTTTCAAAATACCATGGTATTTTACCATGGTTTCCCAGTTTCAAAACACCATTGACTACCATGGTTTCCATGGTACATCATGGTATTTTACCATGGTTTACCTGTTTCAAAACACCATTGACTACCATGGTTTCCATGGTACATCATGGTATTTTACCATGGTTTCCCAGTTTCAAAACACCATTGACTACCATGGTTTCCATGGTACATCATGGTATTTTACCATGGTTTACCTGTTTCAAAACACCATGTTATTTACCATGGAATACGATGGTATATTTTTATAAGGGATGGACCAAAAATTGGAGCATATTTCATTAAAACTGTAACAAAAACAGTTATGTTCAATTGCTATCAATGCAATTTGGCACATTGGTATATTTCTAGTTCTAGGTTTTAAATATGTTTAAAAATACATTTCACATTTTATCTCTGTTGGCCTAATTTCGCGGACACTTCTAAACATTTGAATTAAGAGGGTGGGTGTCTTCAAAGCTCTCGTGTCACTGGATCTAAGCCAAACATTATGATTTAAAAGGAGTAATGTAATAAATTATTGTTTGTGATATATAACTTTTTGACAATATCATGATGACAGGAACAAAACAATAATAAATTTTGTGCTTGCTTACGATGTCATTTGAGATATGATAAGTGTATTAGCTTTAATTTCATATAATATATAAGATTTTGAGATCTGGTGCCAGTTTGTCGTTGAAGGTGCCCATAAACTTGGCGTTGGGCCGCGTCGAAAAGATTGGACACAAGAGAGGCAGCCACTTCAAAGATTGGACACAAGAGAGGCAGCCGCTTCAAATCGTGCTTATGTAAAAAAATTCATGTTGCAAAGAAATTAATATTAAAAAAGTGGTGGTCATGTCATGCAATTTGATTCCAAAGTAGCAATACAGTCGCGCCTCGTTATAACGCACCCCGTTATTACGCGGATTCGGATATAATGCGGTCGGTCGTGAACCCCGAATTTCTGCCGCCAGGGGAAAATGTCAAATGGGCCCGCTTAAATTTACTTAGAATTGCTTTGACAATTCTCAAGAAACATTGGGTGAACAATGTCAATGAACGAGTATCAACGTGTTGTTTGTTTTGCACTGCCGCCGACATCAATCGTTGTCGCTGGCTTTGCTTCGATGGTTTGTAAATTGCAATCGAGATTCACAAATATGCCTCGCGTAAGAATCAGATCAACCGTTTTAAATGCATGTAACATGCAGTACCAACATAACACTTGGGTGAAATTACATGCTTCCATTACATCGTAAATTTAATTGTTTTCGCGATGCGAAACCAACATGCCAAATTCCTAACCCAAGGCTCTACCGGTGGCGAAAATACGAATTCGTCATCCACATATGAAATGATGAATCGATGTTAAGTGGTGCGTAATAAATTTATGCTTCGGTCGAGATCGGTTGAAAGACGAAGTGAAACAATTATTACTACGTTTGTCAAATCATATACGTTTTCGGCTGCTCAGGTCCAGGTTATTATTTTCGATTCGTAGGACTGTTGGTCCAGTACATCATCATAGTAGTAGATCTATTCCATAACAGTATACGTACATGTGTTTTATTCAGTTCAAGAGTGTGTGACATTTAAAGATAATACACGTTGATGCTAGTATACTCGTTTAATAAGTTCCATAAACTGCAATTGCAAGCACACAGGACTTCGACAGGGTTGATGGACTTGGTGCAGTGGGCAGCAGTCGCTGTTGTTTAGTAGCTCCCTGGTGGCAGATATGAGAACACCTAACGCGCCTCGCTTACAGCGCTGTCCGAAGTCGTGGATCCCGACTACCGCGTTATAACGGGGCGCGACTGTACATATATATGACCAATGCATACTTACGTGAAAGCAGATTGAAAGTCGGCTAAATCTTAATGGATTCTTTTCTGACTGAATCAGCAGCAGCGTCTGTTGACATCCCTAACAAAGAGTCAGTTGTTGCAATGGTGTGTAGCCAATATGAATGTAGGTCGTAGGTTGAGTATTTTTCTAAAAAAGATGTACAATTGCTGCCCATTGTTAAACAGGGCTATACTAACTTGTAGGAGAATTCATGTGTTGTTGCTGTTACAATTACAACATTTGTTGGGCCAGGGCCAATTCATCAAAATGTGATTACAAAATTACAATAAGGCTTTATTAGTTGGTTTACTGATCTGTCGACCCAATTTTTTTTGTCTTTTTTTCCTCTTAGTATTTTCTCAAATACAATTGCAGTTGTCATCTTCATGATGTATTCTCAAAAAGGCCTCGGGTAATAGTAATGTGTAATAGTAATAGAAACAATTACAAATAGTCAAGTAATAGTGACAGGACAGCTGAAATTGACTGCTTGTTTTTTTTGTTTGTGTAATGTTTGATCTAACACACTTACTGGATGTGTGTTGTAGTGACCACTGACCATGCTACGAGTGGCTACTGCCCTGTGTCTGCTGGCCATGCCCCTGGTCCAAGGACTGGACAACGGTCTGGCTCGGACCCCGCCCATGGGCTGGCTGAGCTGGGAGAGGTTCCGGTGTAACACCAACTGCAAGAATGACCCTGACAACTGTATCGGGTAAAGACAAGCTCACAAAAGTACATTAGTTCAGGTGTAACAACCAACTGCAAGAATGACCCTGACAACTGTATCGGGTAAAGACAAGCTCACAAAAGTAGATTAGTTCAGGTGTAACAACCAACTGCAAGAATGACCCTGACAACTGTATTGGGTAAAAACAAGCTCACAAAAGTAGATTAGTTCAGGTGTAACAACCAACTGCAGGAATGACCCTGACAACTGTATTGGGTAAAAACAGGCTCACGGTGTAGATTAGTTCAAGTGTAACAACCAACTGCAGGAATGACCCTGACAACTGTATCGGGTAAAGACAGGCTCACGGTGTAGATTAGTTCAAGTGTAACAACCAACTGTAAGAATGACCCTGACAACTGTATCGGGTAAAGACAAGCTCACAAAAGTAGATTAGTTCAGGTGTAACAACCAACTGCAAGAATGACCCTGACAACTGTATTGGGTAAAAACAAGCTCACAAAAGTAGATTAGTTCAGGTGTACGTGTAACAACCAACTGCAGGAATGACCCTGACAACTGTATCGGGTAAAGACAGGCTCACAGTGTAGATTAGTTCAGGTGTAACAACCAACTGTAAGAATGACCCTGACAACTGTATTGGGTAAAGACAGGCTCACAGTATAGTTTAATGTGATGTGATGTTAGTGTGGATGATGAAAAGTAATACAGTTTCCTAGAAGATCTTTTATACAGAATTGTTTGAGCGACTAATTTAATGTGTTGTTGTGTACTTGTCATATACTGTGCACATGTCAAATGTAAATATTTAGCAAAAAGATATAATATATACTAGAATTTACATTAAGCAAAATAACAAATACATTATAGTTGCAAGCTTAGTCCAGAAAATATTTGGTCATGGATATGTAGCTCTATATCTGTTTGTAAGAAAAAAAATGTTTTCTTTCTGTTGGAAGTTGTTTATGACAGTGTTTGTCACAAACATCAACTTTATTACATACGTAATTTGTTCATGACAAAGTTTGTTTGTAATTGCAAATGTTTAGTGTTTCAGAGAGTTGTTCATCACAATGTTCAATGAGATGTTGTTCACGATAAAGCTCACTGTTGCAGAGAGAAGTTGTTCATGATGATGTTCACTATTTTAGAGAGAAGTTGTTCATGATGGTGTTTGTTGTTTCAGAAAGAAGTTGTTCATGATGGTGTTTGTTGTTTCAGAAAGAAGTTGTTCATGATGGTGTTTGTTGTTTCAGAAAGAAGTTGTTCATGATGGTGTTTGTTGTTTCAGAAAGAAGTTGTTCATGATGGTGTTTGTTGTTTCAGAAAGAAGTTGTTCATGATGGTGTTTGTTGTTTCAGAAAGAAGTTGTTCATGATGGTGTTTGTTGTTTCAGAAAGAAGTTGTTCGTGATGGTGTTTGTTGTTTCAGAAAGAAGTTGTTCATGATGGTGTTTGTTGTTTCAGAAAGAAGTTGTTCATGATGGTGTTTGTTGTTTCAGAAAGAAGTTGTTCATGATGGTGTTTGGTGTTGCAGAGAGAAGTTGTTCATGACAATGGCGGACCACATGGTGAAGGACGGCTACAAGGATGTGGGGTACGAGTATGTCTCCATAGACGACTGTTGGCTGGCAAGGGAGAGAGATGCACATGGCAGACTCCAGCCCGACCCGGAGCGATTCCCCAGTGGGATGAAGGCCTTGGCAGATTATGTGAGTATTCACATTGCTACAAACTCATGTCTTGTCTGAATCAGGTATATACATCCTTCATTTAGGGCATTATGGTAAGATTATTTATATGTAATTTTAAAGACATTGCTTTCATTGTTATGTTTACAAACGGTGTCAAGCTACATGTGTTGTCTGGACCAATAAATTGTGAGTGACCATCATCTGTGAAGTCGCAGTTTCATTCTTGACCACAACTAGTAAAGTTTTAAAACACTTTCTTGACAGCATTTATATTAGAATTTAACACATTTCTAATGGTAAATATTTTTCTTTTTTAGTAGTAAACTGTTTGTTTAACTGCCTTTCCTGTCAAAATGTGTGTTGTTACTTACTAGATGTTAGAATCAACTGATAATTGATGCCCCAAATGATGTGGTCATCTCTAGGTTCACTTGTTGTACTGTGGGGCACAGCGTCTTGGTGGGGCACAGTGTCTTGGTGGGGCACAGTGTCTTGGTAGGGCACAGTGTCTTGGTGGGGCACTGTGCCTTGGTGGGGCACAGTGTCTTGGTGGGGCACTGTGCCTTGGTGGGGCACAGTGTCTTGGTGGGGCACAGTGTCTTGGTGGGGCACAGTGTCTTGGTGGGGCACAGTGCCTTGGTGGGGCACAGTGTCTTGGTGGGGCACAATGTCTTGGTGGGGCACAGTGTCTTGGTGGGGCACTGTGCCTTGGTGGGGCACAGTGTCTTGGTGGGGCACAGTGTCTTGGTGGGGCACTGTGCCTTGGTGGGGCACAGTGTCTTGGTGGGGCACAGTGTCTTGGTGGGGCACAGTGTCTTGGTGGGGCACAGTGCCTTGGTGGGGCACAGTGCCTTGGTGGGGCACAGTGCCTTGGTGGGGCACAGTGCTGGATTGTCAGTCAAGATGCCCAGGATTCAAGTCTTTTGGTAGAGACACTAAAAGTTGTTGGTCTCTTCTACCTACTGTCTATGCCAGGGGAAGTGAAAGATCCCACACAGGGTGACTGAAGCTTCTAAATGTGTAGCTTGCTCTGGACTCCATCTATCAACCAAGATGTGGCTCCATCAACTACCTTTCATGAGAACATGAATGAACGAACAAGAGCCCAATTGATATGGTCGTCTCTACTTTGTCCTGCTGCACAGATACACAAGCGAGGTCTGAAGTTAGGTATCTACGAGGACTTCGGCACAAAGACGTGTGCGGGCTTCCCAGGTAGCGAGTACTACTTGCAGACAGACGCCCAAACCTTCGCTGATTGGGGCGTTGATCTACTCAAGTTAGATGGCTGCAACTCCGACCCTCACCAGTATGACCAGGGTAAGTAACTCCGACCTTCACCAGTATGATCAGGGTAAGTAACTCCAACTGCGACACTGTTGCAGTGGTTATGTATATATAATACCATTGAAACTACAATATCCAGTTAATGTGTTTAATTTGCATACATTATTTTATGCAACCAACAACGCAAGCCAGGTGTAAATATATGAAAAGGCCAAATAAATGATGTTTATTAAGATTATGCCTAATGGTATATTATTCCGATTAGAAGCATGAAGTGTGGACCCTTTGCATACATTATTGAATGTATATTATATACAATACATACATATAGAATTACACAATTACCAAAACAAATTTAACAATATTTGCTATCCAAGCCAAAGGCCCAGCTGGCTAATGGACAAGGAAGCCATTGGCTTATTGAGAGTCCAACAGTGTTCATCTACGTGTAACCTGCCCTTCAGAGATATGTGTCAACCTTGTTTTTAAACAAATAAACCAAATCAAAACATTGCTATACTGTGAGTATAACTTAAATAAAGATGAAATGAAAATGATTCACATATCAGTCGAACACGATTCACATATCACTTGATAACGATTCATCCATCGCTCGAACACGATTCACGCACTACTTGTGCCCCAGCACCCCTCGACAGTCCATACCTCCCTGCCGTTTATGTGTCCATGATTTCCAGCCACTCAAGTCCACAACCCCCTCACACGATCCCCGCAACTCGCTGTGCACGTCTCTCGACTATTCAGCCCGAGCTGGTTCTGTATGATATAATTTAACCCAATTGTTACAAGAACATTACAATAAATGAACAAACAATATGTAACAAGTATACAATACGAGCAGTGTAAACTGACTAATGATGTCTACAGAGAACCCTCTGTGCAGTTATTACCCACACTATAACAAAACAAGAAACTTAGCACATCTTGTAAACACACTAAGAATAATTTGTGTCCTTTAATAACACACAGCTGCTTTGTTTAACAAGATTTTGTCACACCAACCCTCACCAGTATGACCAGTGTAAGTAACTCTGACCGCACCAGTATGACCAGTCTAAGTAACCCTGACCTTAACCAGTATGACCAGGGTAAGTAACCCTGACCTTAACCAGTATGACCAGGGTAAGTAACTCCTATCCCGCCAGAACAACCACAGTAGGGGATTCTGGCTTTGAGCTGACTGCAAGAAAACTGAGTCATTCGTTAGTGTGTTAGCAGTATGATCGTATGCCTCATCAGCAGTGAAGTGTGTCTGATATTATATATTTTATTTATTTTTTCTGAAATGTCCTTCATATGTATATAGTTTGCCAACACAATGTGTATCATATGCAGGGCTGGGTCCAATTACACAAAATTATATCAATTACAATTACATTAATTTTTTTATTTCAATTACAATTAGTCATAATTTTCCAAATCAATTACAATTACACTGTTTCAATTACAGTTACATTATGCGGAACCAAATATATTCAGCATTAATTATGTATTTTTGCGTGTTTTGCTGAATTTCAATATTTTGTACACAATTGATAAACAAATGTAACGGTAATGTTTGTACATTTTGTTGAATTGTGACTTTGAATTATACTAAATAAAAAGATATCCGTTTAAAACATATTTTTATTGTATAAAAATACAATGCAATATCCAGACATAATCCTGCAGGACATATTCCAATGCAGACATTTATCCGTGCGCATTTCTTAAATTTTTCTTTGGAAAATACTAATAAAAGGGTTTGATGTGTTTACTTTGAGGTTGTAGCTCCTGCTCTAAGCTGACATTCTTAATTGGTCTGCCCTTTGCTTTGTGTGAGTTGGGAATGGGAAGAGAGGCCATATAAACGGTCCTTGCCACCTGACCTGTCTCCAACCCACCACAACACAAGGGGTGTAATTGGCTTGCTAACTCTGCAAAGTTTCACTGAGCTGATATTTTCTGAAGGCTACAGGTCTTTCCATGTTGTTTGAATACCAGCTTAGCCTTTGTCTGACAATGTCTGTGCATTGTTTATTGCTTCCAGGCTGTTACCAACTTACTGAAAAGGCTAACTGCTAAGGCTACCCACCACTAGCACCATGGACCAGTACCCACCAGACAGTGAATACTGAGACTTAAATATAAATATATAAGCAGGTGTTATTATTAGTCTTGATTTTCAACTGTGAGACTTAAATTATATTTTTAAATTATATTTTTATTGACAATTCGTTCAGGTAGTTTGTGATATGAAACGTACTGTAATTGATTGTAATTGAAATAAAATTTCAATGATACAAAATATAACAATTACAATTACAGCAACATTTTGAAACCATGATCAATTACAATTACACAATTTTGCTATAATCAATTACAATTACATAATTGGACCCTGCCCTGATCATATGTATATAATTTGCTTGCATTGTCATGTATATAGGTATATAATTTGCCTACATAATGTACATACAATGTACTGTTGAAAAGAACTAAAATATATGTATTTGGTAATTGGTTATACATATTATGTAGACAAAGTGTTTTATTTGTCTTTATCATTATTGAACACAATAATTTTGTAAAACCAATGAATGTGTTACACCAGGAAAAAGTCTGACATATTTTGATCAAGGCTACGTATCATTTACATTTAATATACTTCTTAATCTGGCAGTATTTGAAGACTAGTCATATTTAATCTTTACACAAATAAAATCTGTGAGTAAAACCTGTGAACTTTCACGAGAAGTTTGATTCGCCCTTTCCCCATGCAAACCTTGTCCCTGTGTTCACATGTAGGCCTGCCCCCTATGGCATTCTGGCTCAACCAGACCGGGCGCCCTATCGTCCTCTCCTGTGAATACCCCCTCTATCAGAGAATGGCAGGGCTGAAGGTTGGTTGTAATCGGTTAACAACGGCACTTGTTTGGTCTTGGACTTATGTTGTATTAAACAGAACTGCTACTTTTGTTTTCTCTGATATTAGAAACAGTTTTTGTTGCGTTTTTGTTTGTAGTCTTATTTAGAAGATATTTAATTTCTTAATGGGGTATCTGCCCAGTGGTACACATCGAGTGGCACACACAGAGTGGCACACATGGAGTGGCATAGCCCATTAAGGGAGGAGAATCTGATGATTGTTGTCGTACATCTTTTATGCATGTATATTTTAGCATGTCTTGTTATGAGATTTCCTCATTTTGTTTTTGAATTTATAGTTGATGGAAATATCCTAAAAGTGACAAGATTGTAATATTTTAAACATAATTACCTCTCAAGAAACTTAGTGTCCATTCAAGGACAAGATTATACATTCACTGGACACCCAGGATTTCATCCACCGCCCCATTATACATTCACTGGACACCCAGGATTTCATCCACCGCCCCATTATACATTCACTGGACACCCAGGATTTCATCCACCGCCCCATTATACATTCACTGGACACCCAGGATTTCATCCACCGCCCCATTATACATTCACTGGACACCCAGGATTTCATCCACTGCTCCAAGTTCTGTCATTTTGTAGCATGTCATATTGTCTCCAACATTATGAACATGCCATCTAATTGTTGAAATTGGCCATGACCTGTGGTGCCACCTAGTGAGTGAACTACTTTTTCCTCATTTTATGTTCACTATTTTTATTTGATATGCGTTTTGTTCTTCCTCCTGATATAGTCTAAGCCAGTTTTATATGTAGCATAAATGATGGCACAATCTACGAATACAGAAAAATCTGACACAATTGTTGTTGCACATCTGTCGTATACGTATACTTTAGTGTGTCATGCTATGCGTTTTCCTGAAATGTAATTGTAAAAGTGTGGCTGCGAGCACAGCATGCATTGCAGCTGCAGATTCGGGCTCTGACATATTTGTCCTTGTAAAGAAGGCCTGGATTCTAGCATACATTGGGGAAATATTGTGGGGCAAAAGTGTACTCGAACCCTCTGCCCAAAATATTAGGGGTCCAGCCCCCCCATGGCTCCCCCAGTTGTGATGCCTGTGGTCAGTGTTTGTAAGTTGAGTCTTGTGTGTAGCGTACCCTGCCATGAGTGAGTGGCTGAACAAGACAGGGCGACCCATCCTCTACTCCTGTAGTTGGCCCGCGTACCAGGAGGGGATGGGAATTAAGGTAAATACCATCATCAACCCTTTTGGGCCAAACATTGACATTTCTAAGCTTTGTACATTTTGACATTCTGTTTTAAACAAACATTTTCTAATAATGGAAGATCTGTTGCCTGTACATGAAACTATTGTGGATTTCTTTGATATATCGTCTTCCAATCTTCCAACATGAATGTAATTAATTTCTGAGCTTATACGTTGGCCAGTGCTTTGTTTGAAAAGTTATGAAATTTCATAATTTCATTCAAATAAGTTGTGTCTCTATAACAGAAAATGATTTTGATGTAGGAAAATGTAATGAAAAATATTTATCAGATATCTTTAACAGAATCTGATGTGAATTCCTGTAACGTTTCCTGTAATTGTAACAACAACAATAATAATGTTTTGACTTTTCAGAATGTTTATGACATGTAATTATATGATTGCCTGTTGTAAAGTGTCTGTCTACCTGCTGTCCATATATGGTTCAGTCACGATATCATCTACCAGTGTCTGTCTACCTGCTGCCCATATATGGTCCAGTCACGATATCAATTCCACTTGCCTCCTAGTGTCTGTATTTGACTTGAGTCTTGTGCTGTGCACACACTGGTGCTGTGAAGGTGTCTGTAGAGAGACTGCAGGCTGCAGTGTAGACTGAAGGTTCACTTGAAGGTCAGTGTCTAAATAAGGCATCAGTCCATGTCACTGCTGATTTATATTTTGGTCATAGCTGGAGTTGAGGATTTTATGAGACAACAAGTAGGTGAGGTCTACTTCTTGACTGAGAACCTTGCATGCTAAACTGGACAATTGTGTCAGTTCTCTGTTCTGACATGTGTTTGGATGGTGTCATATAGGTCGGCCTCTTTGGATGGGACATCACTGCTTTGTTAGGACAGTTTGGTTGAAGGAAGTCAGACAGGATAGTCGGGGTCAGATGGGGTCATGGCGGGATCAGATGGGGTCATGGTGGGATCAGATGGGATCATGGCAGGGTTAGATGGGGTCATGGTAGGATCAGAAAAGTAATATTGATCATCATGGAGACATCAACAGAAATGGTCTAAGGTGGTTTATTGCCTTAAATAACTGAACCAAGTCCAAGACCAGACATCTGCTTATTTTGTATTTGTAATATTTTACAGGTTGGCTTATGCTTTATAACTAACATAAAATATGCTGCTTTTTAGTTGTATAAAATAGGTACAAATAAAACAAAAGCTTCTTGTTTTGCTTGAAGTACATTTCTGTAAAATATGTTACATAAAAAATTATGTATATTTTTAACTGATACTAACCATTTGTCATAATAAACATATTGATTATGATTAATACTGTAGGTATAACTAAATATTTGAAGTAAAATAATTATGCACCAAAATAATGTAATGAAGTTGAAATATAAAAAATTCAGTTAACCTGAAAAATACTTTTGTTTTGAATCATTATTTAATAAATGTTAGAAAGAAGATAAGTTCTCTCATATGTAAAATCTAAAGTTAACAGATGTTGTTTCCCAAAACACAAAACAAGGTCGCTCATGCATGTGCCTTCTCCGTTCAGCCAAACTACACTCGGACAGCGCACGCATGCAACTACGCACGTAACAATGACGATGTGGAGGATAGCTGGGATAGTGTCTCAAACATCCTTAACTTCGCTGGATCCGATGAGTTGGGATTTGCTGAAGTGGCAGGACCTGGATACTGGAATGATCCAGATATGGTTAGTTTATCCCAACGGTGGATAGGGATATTGGAGATAAGGTAGCCCATGGTGTAAAAGTGATCTATGGGAGATGGGTGCCATATTTACAAAGGTAAGTTGAAGATGTGAAACACAAAAATATGATTGTGTGGAGTTCACAAGATGAGAACGGTAAGTAAGGGGTGATCTCAACATGTCAGCGTGTGACGCTACACAGTAAGTAAGAGGTGATCTCAACACGTCAATGTGTGAAACTACACAGTAAGTAAGGGGTGATCTGAACACGTTAATGTGTGACACTACACAGTAAGTAAGGAGTGATCTCAACACGTCAGTGTGTGACACTATGCAAGACTCATGTCATTTTACCTCACATCCTCCCTGCAGGAAACTTTGAATGACATTGGCCTGTGAGCCACTGCTGTAGCTTAGCATTCACTGGTGGCACTTCAGCCATCATCTCGCAAGACTGCTAGGCGTTAGCATGTCAGCACACAAGACTGCTAGGCGCTAGCTTGTCAGCACACAAGACTGCTAGGTGCTAGCATGTCAGCACACAAGACTGCTAGGCGCTAGCATGTCAGCACACAAGACTGCTAGGTGCTAGCATGTCAACACCCAAGACTGCTAGGCACTAGCATTAATGTGTGACACTACACAGTAAGTAAGGAGTGATTTCAACACGTCAGTGTGTGACACTATGCAAGACTCATGTCATTTTACCTCACATCCTCCCTGAAGGAAATTTTGAATGACATTGGCCTCTGAGCCACTGCTGTAGCTTATCATTCACTGGTGGCACTTCAGCCATCATCTCGCAAGACTGCTAGGCGTTAGCATGTCAGCACACAAGACTGCTAGGCGCTAGCTTGTCAGCACACAAGACTGCTAGGTGCTAGCATGTCAGCACACAAGACTGCTAGGCGCTAGCATGTCAGCACACAAGACTGCTAGGTGCTAGCATGTCAATACCCAAGACTGCTAGGTGCTAGCATGTCAGCACACAAGACTGCTAGGTGCTAGCATGTCAACACCCAAGACTGCTAGGTGCTAGCATGTCAGCACACAAGACTGCTAGGTGCTAGCATGTCAACACCCTTATGAAATGTGATATAAAAATAAACAATGTTTTTTTTAAAAATACATTAATATACCACATTAAATGTGAAACAGCAGCTAAACCCCCACCCCACCCCCACCCCGTAAAACCAATGTTGTGTCAGACTTCAATGCCTTGAGATTATCCCTAACCAGACATGTGAGTCTGGTACACAGACTGAACTAATGTGTGAATGGCACAAGTCGTAATCACCAATACATTTCACACTGATCCCCCACGTTGGCCGTCCTGGCAGCTGAGCCTCAAGGACAGCAGGTGGACAGAGACTGGTTGACGCTGTCATGTCAATCACTGACATCATCCTTATATTCCCTGTCTGTCCGTCCGTCTGTCCCTGCAGCCAGACTATCCAAACATCGCCAAGTACTGCAACATTTGGCGCAATGCGGGAGACATTGATGATGCGTGGAACAGTGTTACTCGTATACTTGACTTTTATGGCAATGACAAAACTAAGTTTGTTGAGGTTGCGGGGCCGGGCAACTTCAACGACCCGGATATGGTAGGTACCTGAAGATAGTGTACATGACTGCATGTGGCTGATTCATACATAGAGCAATTATAATTACACCTGGCTATTCTATGCAATATGAATGATGGAAACAAACAGGTTTACCTTTTTGCTGAAAACTGTTTCCAATATTTTGCATGTTTGAGTTCATCTTTGCTGATACTAGCCATCAACAAATTATTTAATAAATATTTTTAACAGTATTTCAAACTCAGTGTCATAAAAGTGCAAGTTGCAAGTGAAACGTTGCGGCTTCAGTTAGTCGTATGTTCTTCTCTCCTCAGCTTGTCATCGGCAACTATGGCCTCAGTTATGACCAGCAGCGTGTACAGATGGCGCTATGGTCTGTCATGGCGGCACCACTCATCATGTCCGTTGACCTACGAACCATCCGAGCTGAGTCGAAGGCTTTGCTGCAGAACAAGGCTGCCATTGCCATCAACCAGGACCCCCTGGGAAAACAGGGGAAGCGCATCGCAAAGGTAGGATGTATTTACTTACGTAGGCCTGTTTGCTCACTGGGTGCATTGGACAAAAGTTATCCACTGGATCTAGTTTTGTGCCACCTTCATGATTTCATTCCAGGTGTAGCCCATCTTAACTTTTGCTTCAAAGTCCAACTGCCTGGTTTATCTGTCTGGGATACTGGGTGATGCTGGATGGGGTGATGCTGGAAGGGTTATACTGGATGGGGTGATGCTGGATGGGGTGATGCTGGAAGGGGGTGATGCTGGATGCGGGTGATGCTGGATGCAGGTGATACTGGATGGGTGTGATGCTGGATGGGGTGATGCTGGAAGGGTTATACTGGATGGGGTGATGCTGGATGGGGTGATGCTGGATGGGGTGATGCTGGAAGGGGGTGATGCTGGATGGCTGTGATGCTGGATGCGGGTGATACTGGATGGGGTGATGCTGGATGGGGGTGATACTGGAAGGGGGTGATGCTGGATGGCTGTGATACTGGATGGGGGGGGGGGTGAAACTGGATGGAGTTTTCTTAAGGTCTGTCTAATCCACCTACATTTTCTTGTGTTGATTTCTTTCCCCGCCAAAAGCTGTTTGGTTCTTTCCCAGAGAGTGTTGCAGTGCTGACCTTATCAGACCATGAGAGACATTATTCTGCTCAGGCATCTGTTGGTGAATGTTTAGGTAAATTGACTGTATCAATTTGGTGACTCTTCTTGTTAAAACATATCTTGCAGAAGAGCTGTAGGTACATATCTTATTTATGAGAATGCCACATGGTCTGAAGGCGTTGAATGTTTGAAAAGTTGTTAGACACAAGCAGGTTGTGAGGCTGCCGCACTTAGGTTATGCAAATGAACCTAGGAAATGATGAGTGGCTAGTAATGTTTACAAAGTGCATTTATTCCTCCTGAACTAGTCACTGCTGTAATACTTTAATCCCACACACAGAGATAGGGAAGTAAAAAAAACTAATTACAAAAACCCACAACAATACAGAGATGTACAGCAGCAGTTTGACAGTATTTCACCTGTTGTCTTTCAGCTGGGCAATGTGCAGGTGTGGACAAAGTCTCTCACACCAGCTGGAGGCGTGGCCATCGCGTTCCTCAACTTGAACAACGGCGGTGGCCCAGCGACAGTCTCAGTCAAGCTGACCGACATAGGAATGACCCACGCCCAGGGCTACAGTCTCATGGAGGTCTTTGACAGCAAGTCTCTGGGAAAGATGCTCCCGAACAGCACCTTTACCTGCCATGTCAACCCCACGGGGGTGGTGTTTGTGAAGGCGACTGCCCTGTAGTCTCCCAGCCGGGGGTGACATCTGTCAAGGTTCCTCCTCAGTTCTGTTTTTCCACTCGTCCCAAAGTCGATTCTATCGATGATTTTGACAAAAGTATGCACTCTTATTAATGGACTATGCATATTACTTAAACTATTCACACAGTACAGGTCTGAACATCAACGAACCTGATTTGCAATTGGCTAAATCAATTGAGGAGTGAGTTTTAACAATGTAGTGACACAAGGTAGTTTTAACTATGTAGTGACACAAGATAGTTTTAGCTATGTAGTGACACAAGGTAGTTTTAACTATGTAGTGACACAAGATAGTTTTAGCTATGTAGTGACACAAGGTAGTTTTAACTATGTAGTGACACAAGATAGTTTTAACTATGTAGTGACACAAGGTGGTTTTAACTATGTAGTGACACAAGGTAGTTTTAACTATGTAGTGACACAAGGTAGTTTTAACTATGTAGTGACACAAGATAGTTTTAACTATGTAGTGACACAAGGTAGTTTTAACTATGTAGTGACACAAGGTAGTTTTAACTATGTAGTGACACAAGGTAGTTTTAACTATGTAGTGACACAAGATAGTTTTAACTATGTAGTGACACAAGGTAGTTTTAACTATGTAGTGACACAAGATAGTTTTAACTATGTAGTGACACAAGGTAGTTTTAACTATGTAGTGACACAAGGTAGTTTTAACTATGTAGTGACACAAAGTAGTTTTAACTATGTAGTGACACAAGGTAGTTTTAACTATGTAGTGACACAAAGTAGTTTTAATAATGTAGTGACACAAGGTAGTTTCTGAGTTGGAGACACAAGTTTAACAAGATTTAACAAGATTTGCCATCCAAGCCAAAGGCCCAGATGGCAAGTGGACAAGGAAGCCATTGGCTTATCGAGAGTCCAGTTACTACCTGTAGAGTTGTTATATAATCTCGCACAATGCATCGCTGTGAAGTGTCTGGTGAACTCTCAGCTCTCTGAGTGGGGGTGGTCAGACTGGACATACACGTAATCTCACATTGGAGTGACTAGGGATTAGTCAGACCAAATATAGTTATAGGGTGCACATGTCATTGGGGTCTAATATTATGGGTGCAGCTTGGGGTCTAATATTATGGGTGCAGCTTGGGGTCTAATATTTTGGGTGCAGCTTGGGGTCTAAGATTGTGGGTGCAATTTTAAGGTCTCATTATGAGTGCAGCTCACATAACAATATAGATCCCTACTGTTCTAGCACATCTTCGCTACATTCACCGATAGCACTTTCACCGTGCAACTCTTGGTAACATGATAGTTGAGGTGTAATCTGCTGATAAAAATACGATAGATAGATTATAAATAAAATATGATAGATTATAAATAAAATATGATAGATTATAAATAAAATATGAGAATGTTATATTTCCAATTGTCTTGTCACCAGTAACATTGGCCATCGTGTCATTTGTATCTTTGTGTCATGCTCCATAGTGCCACTTCCAACACCTCACTCTGCCACTTCCAACACCTCACTCTGCCACTTCCAACACCTCACTCTGCCACTTCCAACAATTCACTGCCACGCCACTTCCAACATTCCATTAAGTTGGCTAAATTGACAACATTCCAGTATTTACTCCGGGGGGGGGGAGAACACAACCAGAACATCTTCACTGTTACACCCTTATTTAAGGCAGTTATTGCATGTCTGGCAAATGTGACAGACATCCTATTGTTGACACTGTATGTGAGACTGTTGATGTTGACCTCTTGTCAAGATGCCCCGATGCTTGTAATCTGATGTCTTTTGGTGGGATTGCATCTGCCTAACTAAATCTTCTAAATCCATGAGGCATGAGTACATTCTTGCTATTTTCTAGATATACATAATATGTTGGTAAATATGTGTTGATATATGCAAATATGAAGGGTTTATTTCCAAACTGTGATGTTCACTAATTCCACAATCTATTTTTTGTATTTTCATTCAAATGTGAAAAAAGTGGAACAACTTTTTACCAAATTGACTAGTGGCATATTTTGGAAATAAAACCTTCATTATTATTATCTTATAGCTACAATTAAATGATTTTGGTGAAAAAAACAATCAAGGATTATATGCACAGTATTGCTTGAATAAATATATATTTCTTTATACAGATGTTTATATTGCTCGACTTTGATTGTATTACTGCAAGTTCAGTCATATTAACATTTACATGAACACAGCATGAACACAACACGAACACACGTAATAACATCAACAGTTCAACACTATATCATTTCACAGCTTTATTAGTCATCTATGATTTCTGTACATCACCTTAATGTTCCTACAAGCTTTCCCACCCAAGGAAACCCAAAGCACTGTATAAGAACCAATATGCGCATAGATTATTTAAGTTTAAGCATATATTTAACTGAATCAATTGTTTTTTACTACCTGCACACAAATAGTTCTCATATACAGAATTATGACATATTACAAACTGCACAAGATTCATGCATAATCATTAGACATGCAAAATGTTGCATATAAACTGTTCCACATTCTCTGTGTCTATTACCACGCTGTCATGCAAACACCACCCTCACACACTACAATCAACAGCCGGAACAATGTGATCATTAGATACACAAGTCAAGACGGTTTGGTGGTGAGTACGCACCTTGTGATATGTCTACATCCAGGCCCTGACCAAAGTTATTTAATATAATAAAGATATTAATTTCAGCAACATCCCAACAACTCTACGGTCCCTCTTTCCTTGTAATCATCTTTTTATTATACAATTATTTAACGCTACAGCACCTCATTAGCTGATAAAATCTGGCTGATTTCTTTAATAAAAGTCCCTGTCTGTCCACTCACAAAAATAATACCTCATCTTTGTTCTGTTGATCCTGCCATAAATGTGGTCCACAGTTAAGGTGCATAGGAATTTCCCCTGGATATGACCTATTGGTTGAGATGGACTACACCAACACGAAGCACCAGCTGTTCATTTATACAGCTGACCTGAGATGGAATCTTCGAATGGCGAGTCATGAATCTGAGGCCTCCCACAAACACTGCCTCCCACAAACAGCCCCCCACAAACACTGCCTCCCACAAACACTGCCTACCACAAATACTGCCTCCCACAAACACAGCCTCCCACAAACAGTCTCCCACCCACAAACACAGTCTCCCACAAACACTGCCTCCCAGGAACACAGCCTACCACAAACACAGCCTCCCACAAACACTGCCTCCCACAAACACAGCCTACCACAAACACAGCCTCCCACAAACGCAGCCTCCCACAAACACTGCCTCCCACAAACATTGCCTCCCACAAAAACAGCCTCATACAAACACTACCTCCCAGAAACACAGCCACCCACATACAAGAATCAACATTGGTATACCTGGTAGCATAAATAACATTTAGTAAAATACTCAGTAACGCAGCAAATACATGCAAGGGCATCTGGGGTATTGGCCAACTCTTGACAAGAAAGCTAGCTCGGCCAATCAAAGTAATATCAGTTTGCACAATGAAATAATTATGCCAGGCTGGTGGTAACAATGTTGTGCGCCGACCAGTATCTATGAGACTCCAGAACATGACCTGACCTTCAGCAATATACAAATCTTAAAGAATTGCAATTCATAGTGAATTTACTAAATAAAATATTGAACATATAAAAACACATTGTTGTTTTATCAAAATCAAGTTGCAAAATGTCAAACAATTGATCTTACTGGGCACATACCAGTTACTGGAACAAAACAAATGTTTTCCAGCTTACACTAAAATGTCTGCACATTTAATATACTGAAGTGTGACAGTAAAAGGCTGAACAACAACCAACATCAGATATTTGTCTACAAGTTTCCCACTTGAAATCACACCAGTAAACAATATAGTGCAACCCATGTTCCATTATTTATTCCTTAACGAGTATATTACAATAATGTTTAAATATTTCTAGACAAAACATTATTATGCAGATTTGGATAGAACAGTGGGTATGGCTGTAGAGAGTGGATCATTGTAACCTGTGTAATGTAATGGTGGGTATGGCTGTAGAGAGTGGATCATTGTAACCTGTGTAATGTAATGTAATAGTGGGTATTGTAACCTGTGTAATGTACACTGCTCAAGCAAACATGCTGTTTCATACAGATTACCCGTATTCAGTACAGATTTTTGGATGAATATGGCAGTATCCAGTGTTTAAACAGATATGTATAAAATTTACAGAAAAATCTGTCCTGATAAAGTAGATATTTTCTTGTTCATCATAAAAGTCTAACATTGAATGATAAATTAACAGTGGTTGAAGCATAAATACTTTTCACAGTTGACAGGTGCTTTATTGAAATAAGTAGAGAGCTGGGATACCCAGTCTATGTTGTTTGATGTAGGTATATTTCATAGAGGGCGATGCTCGGTCACATTCTGAATGCTAACAGGCTAATGATTAACCAGTACATTTTTTATATGAATTTATAGTAATTTGAAGTAAAAAATTGGGATTTCAACCAAACCAAAACGGCATGTCTGTCTCAATAGTGGCCTGTGTAGAGAAATAAATACATCAAACAGCTGAGATCTAACAACACACTGAGCAGGACAGAGATATAACACAAGTCCACCTTAACTGGGCAAGCCAACAAAATGTACAAGCAAAACACATCAGTGGAAAGGCACTGTAATTGTCTGTGCACAAGATAAATAATGTCATAAAACCACATCTTTCAATGTTAGAGTTCCGAATGTCTTTTGCTACAAAGAAACGTGAATGTTGAAGTGTATGCAGTGTGCAGGAGTACAAGAAGAATGAGGTGTGTTAGTTAAATGTATGCATGAGTTGAAATGGCAAGGGCATATCTACAACAGAGAGACGGCCATCACTAAGACACTAATAGATTGCCAGGACCACAAGTGAACCTTCCATCATAGCCTAGTCATTAGATGTCAAATACACTGATCAAACAGTTATTTTTTCCGACACTTCAAAGTAACACTAAAAGCATTCATGAAACTAAACACAATAGCAGATACCTTGTGTGATAAACCGTTTACTTTCAGCATGTTCCAAGTAACAGAGGTTGTTTTTAAAATGTTGCTTCTCTTTCAATATCATCAACAGTTTCAACCAAATGGAAATATACTGTTTGACACAGTAGGCCTCGGTCACAATTAACAAACAAATCTTCACAAACACTTTTATCATTTGTTTAATTTTTTTTAGAAATGGCTATTTTTGCCGTCACCCTGTTTGACACAGCCTATGTTTAACCTGTCTTTAGCAAAGTGTCACAACCATTCGAGATGAAAAAAAACATTCCAGAGATTCATTGTATACAAGTGAATGCTGTATTTCTCTCTGCATATCACTGTATGTTTCTCTTCCATAGGAAATATATTTATGATTTATATACATGAATATTTTGTAAACATATGTACATAAATCTGTCTAAATTTCATGAACAACTCAGCGACTCCTGCTGTTCTTCAGTCTGCCGCCTCCAGCATGATGCCAACACTAATTAATGCATATGAAAGGTTATTTTACTGCTGATGATTTCAACATCCATCCCCCTCACAGATCAGGAGCTTCACAATCATTTATAAAAGTCTTGCTGATTTCAATAAAAAAGCACATACATAAAATCTGAGGCACTCTAAAGTTGCAGGTAAACCCCACCATTTAATACAAATATTCTGTTTTATACAGTGGTTTGGATATGATGCAAACAGCACCAATTCTAAACTATTCTGAAGTCTGATCATCAAAAACAATAATTAAGTGCTACATAATGACCTTAATTATGATGCAGGTGACGAGAAGCGAGACTGTCCCACAGAAAGCTGTAGATGACACCTGTCACCACTGTCACCTATCTCTTTGAACAATGATCTGTGTTAGAGATACACATGTAATTATTGTCCTCTGACCCTGCCGCAGAGGGAGGGGTCAGTAGTTATCGCTCTTTGACCCTACCACACAGGGAGGGGTCAGTAGTTATCGCTCTCTGACCCTACCCCAGAGGGAGGGGTCACTAGTTATCGCTCTATGACCCAACACAGAGGGATGGGTCAGTAGTTATCGGTCCAGCCATGGAGGGAGGGGTCAGTAGTTCAGATGGAGGAATCAGTAACAGCCGTCCTTCCAACTATCTCCCAGTGTCGCTGCTGACGAAGGTTTCCTCAAACCTGAGCCAATCGACCTGCAAACAAGTGTAATTTATGAATTTCATGTCTGATGTCAAGGCCTACAGTGTTTAAAGTTTCTCCTACGCCCCCATCTATTCAACCAATAAGAGTGATCATACTATGTTTTAATGTAATTTACCCAGCAGTATTCAAATTGGCTATGGCCTTTATATCACACTTTTGTATAAATTATCTGTCATAAATTCTTTGATCTAGGAATGGAATATTGTTACTTTAGAAGATCTGCAATAATATATCCTTTCTATCACTTCCAAATCTGTTAACGTAATTCTGACATAGGAAGACATGTTCAGTATTCACTGTTCACTGGTAATGAATGGTCTAGACGCTGAAAAAATTTAAATAATTGAATTATCTTAAAATAATAACTTATATTGGGCTTTCTCAGTTGCTGCACCAACTCTCTGGAAGTCACTCCCTGTTAGTGGAAGGTCAGCAGGAAACATGTTAACATTTCATCATCTTCTGAAGACTCATCTTTTTAACCTTTCTTACTCTCCCTAGTACCCTAGCACACTCATCCATCTGTTGATAACTTTAAGGTAGCTGGGTGGCTATTATATGCTTGTCTTCAATTGAGTAGTTTCAGTAAACGTTTTTAAGATAAATTAACAATTTCTTCACAGATTGTAGTTGAAATACTATATAATATTCCAGATTAATAAAATGTAGAGTTTTTTATTTATTTGGTTATGTTACAAGATTATAAATTTTTTTGTAAATGTGAAAAATAACCATAAAATGCCACATCATAACATTCTGAGAAAATTCCCAAAGAAATAAATGACATACACATAAGTATGACAGTGTAACTGATAACTTTGAGGAAAATGTTCGTTAACATAAACAAAAAAGTATGTCTGCTACACCAGCATGAATAAGTTAGCAAAAGTTGAATGACAGCCTAAAGTGGCAGTGTATTTTTGACACAAACACTTCACCAATCGTAACTCAAATTGTAAGATGCGTTCATATGCCAAATTTCAGCACCGTAAGTGTTATAGTATTTATAAAACATTGAATTAGGTAATGTGTCCTGGTTGTTAGTGATAAGAGAAATGTCAACAGATACATGTATCATGCTTGAAATGTGACATTTTTTACTGCCGTTTCACGTGTTGTTGACAAAACAACAGCCATTTCTTATATTAACATGTCCCGTTAATTTTGCTGCCAAAAGCCCTTGAACCTGCATTTGTAAATGTGTTGTCATCTATCAAGATTGGATTAAGCCAGACCAGTGTCAGGCCACATGGTCAGTTGTTTATACGTGCACAAGATCATTTGATTGTCCATTATCAGGTGGGGTCATGAGGTCACAGCCACTGGTGGGTTCAGTTATGGCGTCATAGGCCCATTTACCTAAATTAGCTGCTCACATTTGCCGATCAATGTAGGTAGGCATCGTACTGCAATGTACTTGAATCACAGTAACCAGACGATAATTATTGTTCCGTGTTCATGGCGAATGAATTTACGCTAGTTATAAGTGTGCGTCGACGTGAAGCATACGCGGTCATTACTATGGAAACATTGTTAGCGTTTCCAAGAAGTCAGGGAGATTTCCCAAAGGACTGTATAAATATGCGTGATTGATAGACTGTTTTTTAAAGTATGGATTGGCGAAATGCGATGTTAGTGCTGGGTGATTATTTGTGGTGTTGATGCTCAGTTCAATAGTTTCTAGCACGTTATGAGGAAAAAATCAACCGACACGTTAGCCGCCCCAGCAACCTTAATATTGTATATCGATTTTGAGAGTGGCTAACCCTATTTTAACCCGGGTTTTCAAGGATTTAGGCACAGTAACAGTGTGTTATTATTTAGGCACGGTAACAGTGTGTTATTATTTAGGCACGGTAACAGTGTTATTATTTAGGCACGGTAAGTGTTATTATTTAGGCACGGTAACTGTGTATTATTATTTAGGCACGGTAACAGTGTGTTATTATTTAGGCACAGTAACAGTGTGTTATTATTTAGGCATGGTAACAGTGTCATTATTTAGGCATGGCAACAGTGTGTAATTATTTAGGCACGGTAACTGTGTGTTATTATTTAGGCACGGTAACAGTGTTATTATTTAGGCACGGTAACAGTGTGTTATTATTTAGGCACGGTAACTGTGTGTTATTATTTAGGCACGGTAACAGTGTGTTATTATTTAGGCACGGTAACTGTGTGTTATTATTTAGGCACGGTAACTGTGTGTTATTATTTAGGCACGGCAACAGTGTGTTATTATTTAGGCACGGTAACAGTGTGTTATTATTTAGGCACGGTAACTGTGTGTTATTATTTAGGCACGGCAACAGTGTGTTATTATTTAGGCAAGGTAACAGTGTGTTATTATTTAGGCAAGGTAACAGTGTGTTATTATTTAGGCACGGTAACTGTGTGTTATTATTTAGGCAAGGTAACAGTGTGTTATTATTAGACCAATCAGCATATGAAGTGAACAAACAACACCCGCCTCTTCGGTGACGGCAGTTTGGAGGCCGAACTGATGCGCGGTATCCCATAAGTCTTTGGGCCTGGTAGCATGGACTGTGAGGGCACCACTAGGTTGCTGCCCCGCATTGGTGATAACGTCCGGCCAGGAGATGCCATCCGACTGACACGTCTCGGTGATAAGGCACGACTGCTGCCAGAGGGCGCCTTGAGCCCACTCCGTGTGGCGGGTGGCTGGCATGGCTGCTGCATCTGTTGCTGAAGACGAGAGTTGTTGCCAAGCTTTGTGTCGCTGTACTGAGACTGCGGCACTGCTCGCTGTAGGCGGCCGGCCAGGTTAGGCATGCTGCGGTGAGACGTGTCTGAAGCTGCAATCACACATCACACTGAAACTTGGTGGCTTTTCATAGTAACAACTAACAATATACAAATAACCCATTCTTGGACTAACACAGAAGCTTATCCATGACAGGTTACGCATTTATCCCTCGTATGGGATCTTTTATTTCTCGAAGCATAGACATCAGGTAGAAGGGACCAACGGCTTGTGGTGTCTCTTCCGAAAGACGCAGGCAAAGTTGAGTGAATGATGTTTCAAACCAGCAGCAAGTGGCCTCGAACCACAGTTCTCCAAATTGCCAGTGCTCTACTACCAAGCTGCACCACACTGACACCTGGTGGCAAACACTCACAACAGTCTCAGCAAATGGAGCTTCGTTTTAACAGTAACAATACTCAACCTACTAAGAGACAACAAAACAATTTTAAGATGACAAAACCTGTAAAATATTGCAATTTTTTGTAGAATGGGACAAACCAAATATATGATGCACTTTTAATGAAAAACGGAGGGACCAGGAACACCTGAGACTGCCCTGCAGTGACCTGAACACATGAGCCTACCCTACAGTGACCTGAACACCTGAGACTACCCTGCAGTGACCTTAACACCTGAGACTGCCCTGCAGTAACCTAAACACCTGAGACTGCCCTGCAGTAACCTGAACACCTGAGACTACCCTGCAGTGACCTGAACACCTGAGACTGCCCTGTAGTGACCTGAACACCTAAAATTTCCCTGCAGTGACCTGAACACCTGAGACTATCCTACAGTTACCTGAACACCTGAGACTACCCTACATTGACCTGAACACCTGAGACTACCCTACAGTGACCTGAACACCTGAGACTACCCTGCAGTGACCTGAATGCCTGAGACTACCCTACAGTGACCTGAACACCTGAGACTACCCTGCAGTGACCTGAACACCTGAGACTACCCTACAGTGACCTGAACACCTGAGACTACCCTGCAGTGACCTGAACACCTGAGACTACCCTACAGTGACCTGAACACCTGAGACTACCCTGCAGTGACCTGAACACCTGAGACTACCCTACAGTGACCTGAACACCTGAGACTGCCCTGCACGAGTATGAGATGGGATGAGACATACCCTGTTGTCGTCGGTCCAGTGACTGACTGCCGTAGGGACTGTCTGGGGGACTGTTAGAGTGTGAACTGCCGGACGCCAGACTGTTGCTTGACCGCCGCAGTGCTGAGTAGCCCTGCTCAGCTGTGAACGAAACAATATTACAGGGCATTAGTCACGTCATAATAATTTGTTATCATAAAAAAATACAAAAAAATTTACATCCTTAAAAATATTAATGAAAATGTCATCTTTGAAATAGATGGAAAAAATTTACCCATTTGTGAAACATCTATAAAAATAAAATAAACAATTACACTTCTTTGAAATACAGAAAAAAGTTATCAATCAACAAAATACCCGAATGGTAGTTAAGAAACACAAGGACTTTTCTTTGCAATTTTAATGAAAATAAAATAACTTGTGTATAAAATGTTTACACAAAATTACACAACTTACAGTGAGTTGTAAAAAGAGTACATTTTAAGTTTCTACCATGTGTTATCTATCACCAGAAAATGTGTTATCTATCACCAGATAACATGTTATCTATGCAGGATCAGTAATAGGAGAAAAACAAAAATGTCAGCGTCACTTGAGCCAGACTTCAGGGACAACAAGGAGTGCACTGTGTACTTACGGTCAAACCTGCCTGGACTGGACCTGTTTGAGCTGTGGGTGGAGGAAGAGCTGACCTCCACGTTGTCATGCTGGAGACAACTAAGACCACTGGCCGTAGACTTGGCCAGACCTCGGGGCAGGGCTGAGGGAAGAAACAAGGCATACATGGGTCAGTAGTTGTCTTCCATAGGATAAAGCTGGGATGTCTCCACACATTGTTTACCAAAGAAGATATTAGTTCATTACCAGTTGCTGATGCTAAATTTCAGGGGGCTAAATCTGACTATTTAGGTCCGTTAGTTGTAACTCCAGAATTGGTAGCTAAGAAAATAAAGGCAATGAAGGATAACAAATCACCGGGAGTGGATGGGATTCCTCCAAAATTACTAATTGAAACAGTAGAACAAATCAGTATACCACTTGCAAGAGTATTCAACTTGTCATTAAAAGAGGGAGTTCTTCCGTTTGAATGGAAAGAAGCAAACATCATACCATTATTTAAAAAGGGTTCGAGAAATAAGTCAGAGAATTACAGACCAGTGAGTTTAACGTCCGTGATTTGTAAATTATTAGAAAGGTTAATTAAAGACCATATGGTGGACTTCCTCGTTAAGCATAAATTATTAAATTCATCTCAACATGGATTCCTAAAAGCGAAGTCATGCTTAACAAATATGTTGTTTTTTGGAAGAAATCACTAGGTGGATAGACGTGGGATCGCCAATAGATATTATCTACTAAGATTTTCAGAAAGCTTTTGACAAAGTGCCACATCAAAGATTACTACTTAAATTAAAAGCCCATGGTATTGGGGATAGCATAACTAACTGGATAGAACAATGGCTGATTGACAGAAGACAACGAGTTGTAGTAGATGGAGAAGTTTCAAATTGGAAATCGGTTTTGAGTGGGGTACCTCAAGGATCAGTATTAGGACCTATATTATTCTTAATATATATCAATGACTTGGACGACAGTATAACAAGTAACGTACTGAAATTTGCGGATGACACAAAACTGTTTAGAAAGGTTAATACTGATGGTGATAAACAACATTTACAAAACGATCTAGACAGATTAGTGAAATGGTCTGAGAAATGGCAGATGCTGTTCAATTTTGGGAAATGTAAATGCCTACATACAGGACATGGGAACTTGAATGTAAACTATAAAATGGGAGATACTGTTCTGGGTACTACTGTAAAAGAAAAGGACTTAGGAGTTACAATAAGCGCTGATATGAAAGTTTCAGAGCAGTGTGGTACTGCAGCTTCAAAGGGTAATCAAATTCTTGGATAGATTAGAAGAAACATAACATACAAGGGAAAAAAGTTAATTATACCTCTTTATAAAGCAATAGTTAGACCTCATTTAGAATACTGTATACAAGCATGGAGACCATATCGTAAGAAGGATATAGATACGCTTGAACGCATACAAAGGAGAGCAACTAAAATTATTCCAGAACTGAGAGACCTTAGTTATGAAGAACGCCTGAAAGAATGTGGTTTAACAACTCTAGAGACAAGGAGGTTAAGAGATCAGATTGAAGTTTTTAAGATATTGAATGGGTATGAAAATATTGATAGAAATATGTTTTTCTCACTCAAGAAGGATAGCAGAACTAGAGGACATGAGGTAAAATTAGTAAAGGATCAATGTAGATTGGACATCAGGAAGCACTCGTTCTCACAGAGGACAATAAATGAATGGAACAAATTGTCTACAGATTGTGTAACTGCTAGCAGTGCGAATATGTTTAAAAACAAGGTTGACACATATCTCAGGAGGGCGGGTTATAAGTAGATGAACATTGTTGGACTCTCGATAAGCCAATGGCTTCCTTGTCCACTTGCCATCTGGGCCTTTGGCTTGGATGGCAAATCTTGTTAAATTAAATTGTTATTTCTAATGTCTAAGGCCGGTTTATACCAGTGGTTAATTGTCCAATCAGTTGGCCAATACAGTGTCGTTTGGTATTGTGGTACAAGAATCGGCCATGTAAACTTGCTCGCAAGACCAACTAGCAAGGCCAATTTGTGGCTACGATTTTGTCAGTGCAATTGAGACTCGTGATGTCCACTGATCCCAATTTACAGAATTGGGATTGGTTCCAATTTACAGAATTGGGATTGATCCCAATTTGGCTGATGGTTGACTGCAATTTTGAAGCAGTGGCCAATGAGCAAGTTAGAGCAACCAACACCAAGTGCATGGATGCATGGTGTCGCTTGTGTAAGTTAGAGCAACCAACACCAAGTGCATGGTTGCATGGTGTCGCTTGTGTAAGTTAGAGCAACCAACACCAAGTGCATGGTTGCATGGTGTCGCTTGTGTAAGTTAGAGCAACCAACACCAAGTGCATGGTTGCATGGTGTCGCTTGTGTAAGTTAGAGCAACCAACACCAAGTGCATGGTTGCATGGTGTCGCTTGTGTAAGTTAGAGCAACCAACACCAAGTGCATGGTTGCATGGTGTCGCTTGTGTAAGTTAGAGCAACCAACACCAAGTGCATGGTTGCATGGTGTCGCTTGTGTAAGTTAGAGCAACCAACACCAAGTGCATGGTTGCATGGTGTAAGCACATCCGAAACTCAGGATAACATCACCACATATAGTTTGCCAACTATTCTTGGTGTCCATTATGTGCATAAATTATGGATTGTCAGCCAATAACATGGTTTTAAAAACATCGTTTTATTGCCAGGCAATAACAAATACTGCAAGGTACAATTAAACAGGACAGGCTTGAACCATTGGTCTGTTGCTAAGCAGGACAGGCGTGAACCATTGGTCTGTTGCTAAGCTGGACAAGCGTGAACTGTTGGTTTGTTGCTAAGCTATACAGATGACATGCCTTAAGTGTCAGAATCTTATGACATGCCTCAGTGTCAGAATCTGATGACATGCCTCAGTGTCAGAATCTGTTGATATGCCTCAGTGTCAGAATCTGTTGACATGTCTCAGTGTCAGAATCCATTGACGTGCATCAGTGTTAGAATCTGTTGATGTGCCTCAGTGTCAGAATCTGTTGACACCTAATGGAAATAATTAACTGCGTCTAATCTAGATTGTTGTGTCTGTCGTTGCGGTGTGTACCCAGACTGTTGTGTCTGTCGTTGCGGTGTGTACCCAGACCATTGTGTGTGTCGTTGCGGTGTGTACTCAGACTATTGTGTCTGTCATTGCAGTGTGTACTCACACTGTTGTGTGTTGTACCCACCTCTACGAGGAGCTGGTGAACTGAAGCTCTGTCTCAGACCTGCAAGTAGACATAAGTCTCAACTACAGCTCCAACTACATGGACTTTCAGAAGAAAGCAACAGATCATTCAACCATGAGACAATGTGCAAGATTCACAATTAAGTACTTCCATAGTAACAATTTCAGAACATTTTGTAATTTGGAAATAATTGAATCATGTGCCTTTCAGTGTACTTTTTCTTGCAATAAAAATATAGTAATATAAAAGAATATTTTTTGCCAAAAAAATAAAGGATATATATGAATTTTAAGGATAGGTAACAAATTTTTTTTTTACGCAGTTTCTATTAAATACAGAAACGGCTATGACCACTGAAATATTTAAATAACATTAGCCTACTTACCTAGTTACCTAGTTTCGCTGACACTCACTGACCACTGCTACTTACTTTCCTCCTGCATCCGAGCCATCACTTGGACATCTTCCACATCCGCCAGTCGGTGCCACATGGGGAGGCCATTCTCATCCCCATTGCCATTCTCTTCCTCGACACTGTTCCCATTTCGCTGGGGTTCTGTGGGTGGGTCCACACATGGGCTGCTGGCTCGCTGTGGGTTCATGTCACGGGGGCTGAGAGTATCATGTGGACTCGGACTCAAGCTCGTCTTTCGCTTCTGTAGTTCTGAATTGTATTGCAAGATGGAGCTGCGTTTGCCTGCCCCGTGTTTCGGCCGTGTGAAGGTGGATGTGTCTATCCGTGTCGAGACAGGAGCGGAGAGTTCCATGGAGCAGCTGGTAGGACCTGCCTCCCCACCACTCGAGTCAGCCGAATCTGTTGTCCCCAGTGCATCTGTAGAAACACCATATTGAGAAGTATTATATCACAATCACAGACTCAGATGTAGTGTGATTCACTTGTAGTCAAATTACATTTGGGCACAGCAACAGGTGCTGTCAACACAACCAATTAGACACACCTGGCCAACTGGACACATAGCCTATTGGAAACATGGCTATTTAGACACATGGCCAACTGGCCAGTTGAATCTTGTAAATCACATATATATATAAATTAGATATGTTTGTCAGTGCTTTGTGTGAGTACAGCTCATGGCCTCTGACTGACTCTGGTTGTCATCAAAAACAGCACTGAACAAAGAAAGCACACAATGTCCTGCTCAAGATAGTGTTCCAACGGTCTGTCTGTAGTGTTCCAATGGTCTGTCTGTAGTGTTCCAATGGTTTTTCTGTAGTGTTACAATGGTTTGTCTGTAGTGTTCCAATGGTTTGTCTGTAGTGTTCCAATGGTCTGTCTGTAGTGTTCCAATGGTTTTTCTGTAGTGTTACAATGGTTTGTCTGTAGTGTTCCAATGGTTTGTCTGTAGTGTTCCAATGGTCTGTCTGTAGTGTTCCAACGGTCTGTCTGTAGTGTTCCAATGGTCTGTCTGTAGTGTTCCAATGGTCTGTCTGTAGTGTTCCAATGGTTTGTCTGTAGTGTTCCAATGGTTTGTCTGTAGTGTTCCAATGGTTTGTCTGTAGTGTTCCAACAGTCTGTCTGTAGTGTTCCGATGGTCTGTCTGTAGTGTTCCAATGGTTTGTCTGTAGTGTTCCAATGGTCTGTCTGTAGTGTTTCAATGGTCTGTCTGTAGTGTTCCAATGGTCTGTCTGTAGTGTTCCAATGGTCTGTCTGTAGTGTTCCAATGGTTTGTCTGTAGTGTTCCAATGGTCTGTCTGTAGTGTTCCAATGGTCTGTCTGTAGTGTTCCAACGGTCTGTCTGTAGTGTTCCAACGGTCTGTCTGTAGTGTTCCAATGGTCTGTCTGTAGTGTTCCAATGGTCTGTCTGTAGTGTTCCAATGGTCTGTCTGTAGTGTTCCAATGGTTTGTCTGTAGTGCTGAAAGAGCTGCTGAGATGACTCAGTGTGCAGCAGACACAAGTACTTCATACTGTGTACAGCACAACACAAGGTGTGATGTGAGTGATGTGTGAGTGACATGTGAGTGATGTCATCACTGGCAGTAGCTGCCACTCAGACATAAAACAGGCCACTCAAAGGAAGGCACATGCCATGTGCTGCATAAAAATGGCAAACATGTAAACAAAATATATTTATAGGCTGTGAAAGAAACGTAGGTGTGACGTGGCAGGAAACTGTTAGTGGAGCTTTGTGTGTCTATAGACAGGTGACGTCATCTAACACACTCCCTGGAACATGCTGCTACATTAGAAGAATGATATCATTTAAATGTAAATAAAGAAATTATCTTCTTTAACCTTGTGTATCTGTCTTAGAGAACATAAAGTGGACATGATAAGTTATATATTCTACAAAGCATAAATATATGATATGGCAACAATGTTAATGTATAACAGAATGGGGAATGTTATCTAAGAATGTCACAGTTGCTCTTGAGGAGCCACACAGTTGCTCCTGAGGAGCCACAGTGTACTAAAATAAAATTTCCTTAGGTTGAACATAAACATTTCTTTCTTTCTTTCTTTACTCCTCAGAAAGGATTGCACTGGAAACACCTTGTCACATGACAATCACAGATTATGCTGAAAACGTTAAAAAAACCATACCAACATTAATATGATGTGTGTATAAATGTACTGAAAAGCGACACATTTCACCAACCCTTTACCTGATCACACCAGTGGTTTACTGGGAACCGGTGAAGCATGCATGTGTATGTGTGCACACGCATTTGAACACACTCTTGCATGTTGCAGTGTGAAAAATTAAAATGACAAATAAATTGCTCAAAGCTGTGACAACCAATAGCAGCAACAAAGGAAGCAGACGTGACACTAGTACAAGCTGTACAACAAGTACAAGCTGTACAACAAGTACAAGCTGTACAACAAGTACAAGCTGTACAACAAGTACAAGCTGTACAACAAGTACAAGCTGTACAACAAGTACAAGCAATACAAGCAAGTATATCCTGTACGTGATACTAGTACAAGCTGTACAACACACACACACAGCTTACTTCTGCGCCCGCCAACCTTCCTCCAACGCAGGGCTAGAAGACACAGCAACCAGGCACTTGTCAGTTACAATATACAATTAAAACCTTTCATTTACACAGCTAATTCCTATACAGCCAGTATATCCATATACTGTATTTGACCTAATTCATATACAGCCAGTATATCCATATACTGTATTTGACCTAATTCATATACAGCCAGTATATCCATATACTGTATTTGACCTAATTCATATACAGCCAGTATATCCATATACTGTATTTGACCTAATTTATATACAGCCAGTATATCCATATACTGTATTTGACCTAATTCATATACAGCCAGTATATCCATATACTGTATTTGACCTAATTCTAATACAGCCAGTATATCCATATACTGTATTTGACATAATTCCTATACGGCCAGTATACCCATATACTGTATTTCACGTAATTCATATACAGCCAGTATATCCATATACTGTATTCGACCTAATTCCTATACAGCCAGTATATCCATATACCAAATTCGACCTAATTCCTATACAGCCAGTATATCCATATACTGTATTCGACCTAATTCCTATACAGTCAGTATATCCATATACTGTATTTGACCTAATTCCTATACAGCCAGTATATCCATATACTATATTCAACCTAATTCCTATATAGCCAGTATATCCATATACCGTATACGACCTAATTCCTATACAGCCAGTATATCCATATACCGTATTTGACCTAATTCCTATACAGCCAGTATATCCATATACTGCATTCGACCTAATTCCTATACATCCAGTATATCCATATACTGTATTCGACCTAATTCCTATACAGCCAGTATATCCATATAGTATATCCATATACTATATTCGACCTAATTCCTATACAGCCAGTATATCCATATACCGTATTTCACCTAATTCCTATACAGCCAGTATATCCATATACCATATTTGACCTAATTCCTATACAGCCAGTATATCCATATACCGTATTTGACCTAATTCCTATACAGCCAGTATATCCATATACCGTACTCAACCTAATTCCTATACAGCCAGTATATCCATATACTGTATTCGACCTAATTCCTGTACAGCCAGTATATCCATATACTGTATTCGACCTAATTCATATACAGCCAGTACATCCATATACTGTATACGACCTAATTCCTGTACAGCAAGTATATCCATATACTGTATACGACCTAATTCCTATACAGCCAGTATATCCATATACTGTATTCGACCTAATTCCTGTACAGTATATACAGTATATCCATATACTGTATTCGACCTAATTCCTATACAGCCAGTATATCCATATACTGTATTCGACCTAATTCCTATACAGCCAGTATATCCATATACAGTATACAACCTAATAAACGTACATTACGCTTAAACAAAATTGGCCCATGGAATAGTGTCAATGAATGTGTTCTTATAAGCATACAGCAAAATGTTTTTATGTAGACAATAAGGAAACTGTTTAACACTAGTGGTGTCATTTGGTGACGAGTGTAGTACAAATGAAAAGTGGTGCCAACTGTTCAACACCAGATAGCGACACTTTTCCGTTGTTCTGCACTAGTAAAATTACAATAATTATGGATCCTGCTTATTAAAAAACATGTATTCAGCACAAATATATTCTCAAAACTTACAATCTAATTAGCCATCACCAATAGAAATTGACTAGAAAAATTACTTGACCTTAAATTTTGAGCTATAAGGAATAGTTTGTAAAACTACCCTATTTCACCTTGGCACAAACTCAAGATCTCACATTCAGACTTCAGTGCATTAAACGTCAACTTGAATAGATTATAAAACTGAAAGGACATATTTTAAGAAACTGATTGAAAAACAATGTACTAACGTCTCCCCAGGCCTTGAAACAAGGAGAGAGAGAGAGAGATAAACTTACATCTCCTCAGGCCTTGAAACAAGGAGAGAGAGAGATGTACTTACGTCTCCTCAGGCCTTGAAACAAGGAGAGAGAGAGATAGACAGATGTACTTACATCTCCTCAAGTCTTCAAACAAGGAGAGAGATGTACTTATGTCTCCCCAGGCCTTGAAACAAGGAGAGAGATGTACTTACGTCTCCCCAGGCCTCGAAACAAGGAGAGAGATCTACTTACGTCTCCTCAGGCCTAGCATTGAAACAAAGAGAGAGATACTTACGTATCCTCAGGCCTAGCATTGAAACAAAGAGAGAGAAATATACTTAGTCTCCTCAGGCCTAGCATTGAAACAAGAAGAGATGTACTTACGTCTCCTCAGGCCTAGCATTGAAACAAGGAGAGAGAAATGAGTTACAATACGTGCACACTAGAGAAGTCAAGTGGCATTAGCTTGTTCTGTATCTACACTTACTCAGTGTGGTGCTATAACATAACTCAGTTCTGTATCTACATGTATTGAGTGTGGTGCTATAATATAACTCAGTTCTGTGTTTAACAAGATTTAACAAGATTTGCCATCCAAGCCAAAGGCCCAGATGGCAAGTGGACAAGGAAGCCATTGGCTTATCGAGAGTCCAACAATGTTCATCTACTTATAACCCGCCCTCCTGAGGTATGTGTCAACCTTGTTTTTAAACATATTCACGCTGTTAGCAGTTACACAATCTGTAGACAATTTGTTCCATTCATTTATTGTTCTATGAGAACAAGTGCTTCCTGATGTCCAATCTACATTGATCCTTTACTAATTTTACCTCATGTCCTCTAGTTCTGCTATCCTTTATCTCATGTCCTCTAGTTCTGCTATCCTTTATTTATACTTACTCAGTGTGGTGCTATAATATAACTCAGTTCTGTATTTACATTTACAAAATGATCTAGACAAATTAGTTAAATGGTCTGAAAAATGGCATATGTTATTAAATTTTGGGAAATGTAAACGTTTACATACATGACACTTGGATATAAACTATAATATGGGAGATACTGTTCTAGGTACTACTGTAAAAGAAAATGACTTAGGAATAATAATAAGTGCTGATATGAAAATTTCAGAACAGTATTGCAGCTTCAAACGGTAATTAAATTCTTGGGTTGATAAGAAACATAACATACAAGGAAAAAAGCTGATTATACCTCTGTATAAAGCAATAGTTAGACCATATCATAACAAGGAGAATGTTCACAAAGGAGAGCAACTAAAATTATTACTTTTCTCACTCAAGAAAGATAGTAGAACTAGAGGACATGAGGTAAAATTAGCAAAGGATCAGTGTTGATTGGATATCATTAAGTACTCGTTTTCACAGACGACTACAAATGAATGGAACAAATTATCTAACGATTGTGTAACTGCTAGCAGCGTGTATATGTTTAAAAACAAGGTTGACACATATCTCAGGAGGGCGGGTTACATGTAGATGTAACATGTTGGATTCTCGATAAGCTAATGGCTTCCTTGTCCACTTGCCATTTGGGCCTTTGACTTGGATGGCAAATCTTCTTTAACCCAATGAAGTTGACGTACAAAGTGGGAAATGACAACAGGACAGATGTAATGGTTCTAGGGTTAATCACTTCAGTTCTATCATTCTGGATGTGGGAAAGCCACAGGCGGTGACAACCTTGACAACTAACTAGGCAGTAGGAAGGTAGCCAACTGACAGTACCATGCATGCATGCATGTCTACTGCATGCATCCGTTTGTTGCAGCAGAAACAAGGGCACCTAGTGCCTAGGGTATATGAGCAAGAGTTGTGAAACATATATTGTGATATATATCACAATATATATACACACACACACACACACACACACATATATATATATATATATATATATATATATATATATATATATATATATATATATATATATATATATATATATATATATATCAATATGTATATCACACTGAACTGACATACCTGAGGCTGACTGTGTGTGACGCAGGTATGGCACGCGGCCGTTGTTGTTAGCTATGGACTTGTCCCCACAGTACGGTGCCATAGAGGGGGACGATGCACTCGTGGCCAGGGACTGGTTCTTGCTGTAGCCTCCATGCACTGAAACACACGCACATGTACAGTAACAATAACAGTCTACACAGGAATGTGTGTACAGTAACAATAACAGTCTACACAGGAACGTGTGTACAGTAACAATAACAGTCTACACAGGAACACATATACAGTAACAACAACAGTCTACACAGGAACGTGTGTACAGTAACAATAACAGTCTACACAGGAACACATGTAAAGTAACAATAACATTCTACACAGGAACATGTGTACAGTAACAATAACAGTCTACACATGAACACGTGTACAGTAACAATAACAGTCTACACAGGAACGTGTGTACAGTAGCAATAACAGTCTACACAGGAACACATGTACAGTAACAATAACAATCTACACTGGAACACATGTACAGTAACAATAACAGAACAATCTACTTCTGGTGGAATTCTGTTTACACGTGCTAGACAGTTTATAACATATTTTATAGGCATGTGTGTCATATATAATGTTTCATGGAAAGTCAATACGATAAGGGTTTCAATGCTACGGCAACATCTACTGATCATCCCGGATGTTTGGGACAATGTGGGGGCATATTTATGTAATGTTACTTTATGAAAATAGTCATTCAATCTGTTGTAGCAATGTGACACTCGCTCTCGCTCTCCCTCCCCCTCTCTCACTTCCCCTCACCTCCTTTTGCAAGGTCGTCGAGCTTAAAGAGCAGTCGTCTCTTGCAGGTCTCCACGTCCTGACTGGGGCTTTCAAAGTCCTGGCGCACCCACTTGTAGGGGCTGACACTCTTCTGGGCAGGGGACGGCCGCACGGGGGACATGTACAACCTGGGGACATAAGAGACACATGTACAACCTGGGGACACAAGAGACACAAGTACAACATGGAGACACAAGAGACACAAGTACAACCTGGGGACACAAGAGACACAAGTACAACCTGGGGACACAAGAGACACAAGTACAACCTGGGGACACAAGAGACACAAGTACAACATGGAGACACAAGAGACACATGTACAACCTGGGGACACAAGAGACACATGTACAATCTGGGGACACAAGAGACACAAGTACAACCTGGGGACACAAGAGACACATGTACAACCTGGGGACACAAGAGACACATGTACAACCTGGGAACACAAGAGACACAAGTACAACCTGGGGACACAAGAGACACAAGTACAGCCTGGGGACACAAGAGACACAAGTACAACCTGGGGACACAAGAGACACAAGTACAACCTGGGGACACAAGAGACACCAGTACAACCTGGGGACACAAGAGACACGTGTACAACCTGGGGACACAAGAGACACATGTACAACCTGGGGACACAAGAGACACAAGTACAACATGGGGACACAAGAGACACATGTACAACCTGGGGACACAAGAGACACAAGTACAACCTGGGGACACAAGAGACACATGTACAATCTGGGAACACAAGAGACACAAGTACAACCTGGGGACACAAGAGACACATGTACAACCTGGGAACACAAGAGACACAAGTACAACCTGGGGACATAAGAGACACATGTACAACCTGGGGACACAAGAGACACATGTACAACCTGGGGACATAAGAGACACAAGTACAGCCTGGGGACACAAGAGACACAAGTACAACCTGGGGACACAAGAGACACAAGTACAACCTGGGGACATAAGAGACACATGTACAACCTGGGGACACAAGAGACACAAGTACAACATGGAGACACAAGAGACACAAGTACAACCTGGGGACACAAGAGACACAAGTACAACCTGGGGACACAAGAGACACATGTACAACCTGGGAACACAAGAGACACATGTACAACCTGGGGACACAAGAGACACAAGTACAACCTGTGAACACAAGAGACACATGTACAACCTGGGGACACAATAGACACATGTACAACCTGGGGACACAAGAGACACATGTACAACCTGGGGACACAAGAGACACATGTACAATCTGGGGACACAAGAGACACATGTACAACCTGGGGACACAAGAGACACATGTACAACCTGGGAACACAAGAGACACAAGTACAACCTGGGGACACAATAGACACATGTACAACCTGGGGACACAAGAGACACATGTACAACCTGGGGACACAAGAGACACATGTACAACCTGGGGACACAAGAGACACATGTACAACCTGGGGACACAAGAGACACATGTACAACCTGGGAACACAAGAGACACATGTACAACCTCTGGATACAAGAGACACTTGTACAACCTGGGGACACAAGAGACACGTGTACAACCTGGGAACACAAGAGACACAAGTACAACCTCTGGATACAAGAGATACTTGTACAACCTGGGGACACAAGAGACACATGTACAACCTGGGAACACAAGAGACACAAGTACAACCTCTGGATACAAGAGACACATGTACAACCTGGGGACACAAGAGACACAAGTACAACCTGGGAACACAAGAGACACATGTACAACCTCTGGATACAAGAGACACATGTACAACCTGGGGACACAAGAGACACAAGTACAACCTGGGGACACAAGAGACACAAGTACAACCTGGGAACACAAGAGACACATGTACAACCTCTGGATACAAGAGACACATGTACAACCTGGGGATACAATAGACACATGTACAACCTGGGGACACAAGAGACACAAGTACAACCTGGGGACACAAGAGACACATGTACAACCTGGGAACACAAGAGACACATGTACAACCTCTGGATACAAGTACAACCTGGGGACACAAGAGACACAAGTACAACTTGGGGACACGAGGGACAAATGTACACCATGGGGACACGAAGGACACATGTACAACCTGGGGACACATGTACAACCTGGGGACATGAGGGACACCTGTACAACCCGGGGACATGATGGACACGTACAATCTGGGGACACAAGGGACACACGTAAAACCTGGGGACACAAGGGACACATGTACAACCTGGGGACACATGTACAACCTGGGGACACAAGGGATATTGTAAGAGATGATTAATACTCTATTGTCACATTTATTAAATAAAAATGAAAAAACTATTTTGTAGTGTTTTTTAGTATTTAAAAAATGCTTTAAACACCAAAGGAATGAATGAAAAATAAAAAATCTAGGTTAGATAATAAGTAATTTTTCATTAACTATAAAACATGACTGAATTTATTATAACTGTGTAAATACACTGGCTATAGCCATTACCCTATACTAACACTTGAGTACTGATCAAGCCAACACCTGGAGCCTGATAAAATGGAGGCTGTAACATTCCTCCAGTGCACAGATCATGAGCTAATTTTCACTAGAGACATACATCCACAGGTGATGATGACATAGACAGTCTCATCTCAGGATACCGACTCTACTGCTACAGTAACAGACAGTCACATCCCAGGATACCGACTCTACTGCTACAGTAACAGACAGTCTCATCCCAGGATACCGACTTTACTGCTACAGGAACAGACAGTCTCATCCCAGGATACCGACTCTACTGCTACAGTAACAGACAGTCTCATCCCAGGATACCGACTCTACTGCTACAATAACAGAGTCTCATCCCAGGATACCGACTCTACTGCTACAGAAACCAGTGCTTTACCTGAACAAGTCATTACTCCTTACACCTCATGGATATTATAAACAGTTTGGCTCTAGGATAGCGACCAAGTTTAAAAATGTTTGTCTTATCTGAAATAGTCTTAGTATACATTACATACACTGAATATGTTTGCAATCGTGCGTTTGTTATTGCTGTATAAATGAGTACCTGGCTACAGACAGGAGTGGACATTCGAATGAATAGTCTTCACGCAATAATTGCAGCGTGGTTGAATGCTCCCAACATAAGTTTAGATGGTGTTGGAGTGAACAGGTCTGCCAGGGGGTGAAATGTAAAGTGCTTCAAACAATCCCAAGAACAGGATACTGCGCTATATCAGAACGTACCTTTACCTTTGCCCCAGTGAATATTTCTTCTATAAGAATCTCAACCCACGTGGAATAACAGGGAAACCACTGATCTGACAATAGCAATAATGTTGATTCCTAACTCATCCTAACAATGCTGTCACACGTGGTAAGGGTCTGTCATTGACTATAAGAACATAACTGCGCACCAAGTATTAGGCTAAAGAATGTCTCCCAGCATACCCTGGTCAGAGTGCTTCATACTCCAACTCACCCAGATGTTCCCACAGATGTTTCCCACACAGTGGGATGGGCTCCAATTAATTACCACGTAGAAATGTAAACAAGGGAACAACTCCCTTGGTCAGTCATTGTGTCATTTAAAGTTGGCCCCATAGCTGTGGATAGAGCGCAGACCTCAGACATTAACAACTGTACATATATACATGTATTTTATTCAGTTTGACATACAACAGTATGTGACATTTAAACATAATACACATCGACGCTAGTCCACTAATTTAATAACTTTTTTATAAACCGCATGGCCAGCGTAGCTTCGATGGCATTCTTGTAATCTTGGTGAAGCGGGCTGCGATCGCCATCCCCGGTAACGCACTAACGGATGATATGTGAACTCCGACGAATATTGGAGCCCGAACACTGCATTATAAAGAGGTTAGACTTTCCTAGTGAATCTAATACTCAAGAAACTACTTGTCAAGATGAATACTTGCAGGCAGCGAGCGATTTTAACAATTGACGCGAGCGATAAATCGCTCCATAGATTATTGATTTTGGATAGGGAGAGACAGCGATCGCTCACCTCAAACGTGATGCCCTGGTATATTAATAAAGAATAATATATATATATATATAAATGGGATGTGAAATCACCACTGTACACAACAAAGTACTAGTGCCCACCTAGACCACCTGGTCCACCCAGACCATCTGGTCCACCCGGACCACCTGGACCACACGGGTGTTCATATTTTTTATCAAATTATTTTCATTGTCATAAACCTGTTTCCTAAAATCATAAATATCCTTGCGCAATAGGGCATCAAAATTATCAATGGAATTGTCAACAAACATTGCAACCATAATGCAAATCTAACCCACTTGGTGACGTAGGCTGTCATATTGGTTGATTACCCAGTTTGACTGACAGTGTTACAGTGTAATCCTGTAAGACACTGCTCTCTGCTGTGGCCACTGATCCTGGCAACCTGCTGCATTATAATGAATTGCTAGGCTTATGAATTGAAAGGCTTATGAATGCTGGCATTATATTAAGGCAAAGCAAGATAATGTTATGTGACTTTGTAAAAGGAAGAGACAAAAGCAGTAAGCTACACCAACAGCAGACAATCTTCTATAAATAGTTGCCTGTCAATGTTTCCACTAAGCGCAACATATCATATCGTACCTGTGCCACTGACCCTAGACATGTGCATGTACACATAAGTTTTTTTCAATATAGCTGAGTGTCGCTACCTTTCATACTTTTTATTATATTTTTAAAACCCAGTTTGTATGAAAATGTCTAACGTTTACATTTTCAGAAATGATGAGTGGGTCCATGGTGCCTGGACCCATTCTTAATCGACCATGTTACTTTGTAGCAGCAAGTGCTGGAAAGGTCAGAATGAAATAAATTGAAATTTAGTTTATTTGGCAAAAAAATTAATGTAATAATAATTCACGCCATTGTTATGATGCCAGATTGCCAGTAGTAACAAGACAACTTGTTGGTGGGGGGGGCTAACTGGACCCCCAAAAGAGGTAACTGAGACAATAGGGAAGTTTCTCCAGTTCATTTAATGATATCATACTGATGAATGCTGACTAATGATCCTGTGGAATTAACCTTCAAAAGACGGCATGCATGCACGCACACAGAATACATGCACGCATGCCTAGACATATATATACACACTACATAATTCCTATTATGACCCACAAAACTTCATTTTATAGATTTTAGTGTGCTGATATGACATAAGACTTGCTACAATGCACTCCTGCTACAGAGGCATTGATTGATGTCATCCTTTGATGTAAACACTCTGGCCTCATCAGTTCATGCCTGGGAGATACCTGAACTGCTCATTGAGCCTATCACCCTCACTTCATCAGTTCATGTCTGGGAGATGCCTGAACTGCTCACTGAGCCTATCACCCTCACTTTGTCAGAAATGTCTGGGAGATGCCTGAACTGCTCACTGAGCCTATCACCCTCACTTCATCAGTTCATGTCTGGGAGATGCCTGAACTGCTCACTGAGCCTATCACCCTCACTTCGTCAAACATGTCTGGGAGATGCCTGAACTGCTCACTGAGCCTATTACCTTCACTTCATTCACCAGTGAAGGTGTCAGAGTAGCCCAGGTGAAAGATCTGTAAAACATAGAAGTGAGTCATGGCTGACATGAAAGGGTAACTATGTTCCAGTCTATAGGAGTTGTCATTGAGATGAGTGAATCACCAACACAAATGTCTGCACGCACAGCTAGAGAGCTGCTAGTACTAGTAGTAGTAGGCCCGTTACTGTTGCACTGGCATAGGACTTGCTTTACGGCTGTACCATTTAGTACTACTTTCATTCTAAATAAAGTCAAAGTGACTGAGATCATATCGGTAGGCTTTGTCAACATAGTGCAATTATGCATACAGATTTTACTATTTCTGACTGCTGTTACTACTACAGTAACAGACAGTCTCATCCCATGATACCGACTCTACTGCTACAGTAACAAACAGTCTCTTTAAGTTAAAAACACACCAACATTTACATTTTACGGATGGGCCAACCTCCCCTCCCACCTCTCCAGTGGCTGCTAATAACCAGTTGCATGAATTGTGTACAAAAGTGCACAGGATGCCCTCACACATAAATCTGCTATTTTTGTAACAATTACTGGTAAACAATGACGTCAAGTATTCAATGCTGGGGATATATACAGTATTATAGTTTATACACTGGAAGACTGCCAAAGACAATACCACAACTGCCATGACATAATATGCTGTATTGTACAAAGAGCAGGTTACTCACTGTACTGGGACAGAGTACCAGTGCAGTTTGACAGTTTACTCACTCTACTGGTACAGAGTACCAGTGTAGTTTGACAGTTTACTCACTCTACTGGGACAGAGTACCAGTGTAGTTTGACCGTTTACTCACTGTACTGGGACAGAGTACCAGACGTGTAGTTTGACAGGAAATTATACTGTGACAAAACAGGCCAGTTTGATGGTAAAATATATCCTCAATCACAACGGCACATTTTGTTCGTTATTACTAGAATATTTACATGTCTACTCATGAAGGCTAGTAAGTGTGCAAGCCTTACAATATCATTAGATCTGCAGTGTACAACATCCTGACACAGGAGAGTCATCTAGATTCAAACGATGCAACGCAATAATTAGATACATGCAAACTGATCATGTTGGTGAACTTAACAGAGAGCTTACAGCTTACCAACTGGATCAGACCCTAGAAGGATATTCTTGATATATGACATACATGCAATGTTATAAACTTTTGTATAACTTATATGTGTGCAGACGGGTGATTTTAAAATGCAATTTCTTTACTAAATAATATTATTCTACAAGTGTTTTACTGAAATAATTCAGGTTTATCTTACTACAACTGTGTGATCATCAATTAAATGTATGTACACAATTACATAGCTGCAATAATTTTTTTTTCTTAGCAGCATTGTAAGAAGTGCCAAGTTCCAACAATAGGCAAGTATGATGATATTATGCGCTATTTTAGGATCCAAATTATAATTTTGATAAGGTAAACCAGCTACCAGCTGCCACATGCCTCCAGCCACTGTGCTTTCTCTTGGAATGATCCATTGACAGACAGCACTGATGCTATTAGATCAAACATACTGTATTCACTGACCATCTGCTGTAACCAATATTCACATGTATAACTCACTTGCAACCAATAGTTTCTATTTTCTGGTCAGAAGCCGAGTGAATAGAATCAACTTATCATAATCAGTTTAACACAGTCATCATACATGTTGGAACTATTTTTATAAGTTGCTATTCATGTCTATGATTTTTAAAGATTAGTTATTATCATTGTGGCATCAGAATACAATGAAATATGTTCATTAATCTAACATTTGCATAAAACACCATGTGACAATGGGAACATCATTATCTATAGAAACTTATTTATATCTGAACAAATCACAGGTAAACAAACCTAGTATTTTGATGCCAATCTTTTCTAGAACTTTGCTGTTTGAACTTTCTGTCAGATCATGTTTACACAAATGTTTACCTTTCCTTTAAAAAGGGAACTTAACACATTATAATAACGTTCAAGATAATTAATTTGAGGTTTCAAATTTCTTCAAATTTTGCTACAAATGCCAGTACACAAGTATAACTCTACTAGTATTTAACTGATTCTACACTGGCCACACTTCTAACCATACATCTCAACATAACTGATTCTACACTGGCCACACTTCTAACCATACATCTCAACATAACTGATTCTACACTGGCCACACTTCTAACCATACATCTCAACATAACTGATTCTACACTGGCCACACTTCTAACCATACATCTCAACATAACTGATTCTACACTGGCCACACTTCTAACCATACATCTGAATATACCTTATTCTACACTGGCCACACTTCTAACCACACATCTACACTGGGCATACTTCTAACCATACATCTCAACATACCTGATTCTACCAGTAACCAGTACATTGTGCTGGGCAAACGAGGCTATGGCTAAGGGAAGGAAAACCCCGAAAATAAACCTACTGCGGAGGGCCAACAACCCTCCCAGCTCAAATGATGTTACAGAAACCTGAAGTGAATTTCAAAAGCCAGCTTGTGCTGGAAATGGCTACAGGAAGGCGACGGCCCAGATACCAGCAGATGATGACATCATTTATTTGGACAGTATGACGCTTCCGGATCAAAGCCAAAAGGAAGTTCGGAGGCTGACAACGTCGTTAACCAAGCCAAAAGTTAATGTAAATATAGGATGTTGGAATGTGAGAACGTTATAGTCTATAGGGAAATCAGCCCAGCTTGCAAGAGAAATGGACAAATATAAAATAGATGTCATGGGCATTAGTGAATGCAGATGGATGGGACAAGGAAAAGTCAAGATGAACACCGGGGAGAGCATAATTTTTTCAGGGAGAGAAGACAACATACACAGACACGGAGTAGCAATAATGATGATGAAGAAAGCAGAACAAGCATTGCTGGAATGGAAACCTATCAGTGATAGAATTATATATGCTAGATTCTTCTCCATGTATGTAAAGTTATCGATCATACAAGTCTATGCACCAATAAATGAAGCCAGCGTCAAAGATAAAGACAATTTCTACAGCTCCACACAGTTGTGGACAGTGTTCATAAGCACGACATACTTTTAGTAATGGGGGATTTAAATGCCAAAGTTGGAGAAGACAACGACGGATATGAAAACATAATAGGAAGTCATGGAGTAGGTGAAAGAAATGACAATGGAGAAAGACTTGTTGACTTCTGCGGACTCAATAACCTCGTGGTAACAGGTACCATTTTCCCACATAAACTTATACATAAACAGACATGGACATCTCCATGAGGAAAGACAAAGAACCAAACAGACTATGTGTTAGTGAGTAGGCAACACCGGACATCAGTAATGGACACTAGGGCCATGAGAGGAGCCGACATTGCGAGCGAACACCAATTAGTGCGATCAAAAATCAAGCTGAAACTAAAGAGAAAACAAAAGAACAAGGCGATCAGAAAGAAATTTGATATAATTAAGTTACAGCAACCAGCTATTAAAGCCCAATTCTCACTGAAGTTACGCAACAAATATGATATATTACAAGACTACGAAGAAACAGGAGGTGAAGAAGTTGAGAAACAATGGCAAGACTTTGAGGATGCATACAAAGAAACAGCTAAAGAAGTACTGGGGTACAAAAAGAAAGGGCAAAAACCATGGATCAGCAAGGAGTCGTGGGAGTTAGTAGGAGAGAGAAAACGACTGAAGAACAACATCGAGCAGACAAAGTCAGACAGGATTAAGCAGAATTACATGGATAAATATAGGTGTAAAGACAAAGAAGTGAAGAAGAGCATGAGACAAGACAAGAGGAAGTGGGTTGACCACCTTGCCATGGAAGCATCACATAATGGAAGAATGAAAGAAGTGTATGATATTACAAAAACCCTGAGTAATGACAAACGTAAGACAACAAATGCAGTGAAAGACAAAGGTGGAAACTTGATAACGGAAGGATTGGCCAGAAGGAAGCGATGGAAAGAACACTTGAGGAAATCCTTAATAGACCTATACCTGATGACCCTGTAACAGATGTGGAGATAGATCCGATCATAAACGAAATCAGCACTGACCCAATAACAAAGGCAGAAATTAGAACAGCGCTAAGGAAGATGAAAAATGGGAAAGCAGGGGGCAAGGACGAAATTACAGCAGAATTATTAAAAGCAGACATGAATACAACAGAGAAATGGCTTGTTAAATTATTCAGAACATTTTGGGAACAAGAGAAAGTGCCGAAAACGTGGAAGCAGGGACTGATAGTTAAAATACCGAAGAAAGGTGACCTGACAGAGTGCGAGAATTGGAGAAGAATTACTTTGACATCTGTTCCTAGTAAAGTATTCGGAAGAGTACTCATTGACAGAATAAGAGATGGAGTTAACAGCAAATTGAGATACGAACAAGCAGGTTTCAGAAGTTGGAGAGGCACATTAGAACAGATATTTATTTTACGAAATATTATAGAACAGGTAGTGGAATGGCAGGCAACTCTATACATCACGTTTGTGGATTTTGAAAAAGCATTTGACTCAGTGCACCGAGAGAGTCTGGAAAATTATGGAGAGCTATGGAATTCCATGCAAGATAATCCACATGGTACAGATGTTATACAAAGATAGTGAATGTACAGTGTTAGACGAAGGTGAGGAATCTGAGTGGTTCAAGGTCAAAACTGGAGTTAAACAAGGAAATGTAATGTCTGGATTTATCTTCTTGATAGTAGTGGACTGGATAATGAGAAACAAAATAAGATGGAACTTCACGTCAAAACTAGAGAACCTGGACTTTGCCGACGACATAGCACTCATGTCATCATGCTACACACACATGCAAACAAAGACAAGACAACTGAATCAATTTGCAGCAAGGACAGGACTAACACACTTGTTAAACCAGTGTTGTTGTATGGAAGTGAAACATGGAAAATTAACGAAGGAGACAACAGAAAGTTAGATACATTTTTTTTCAAGTGTTTAAGACGAATCCTACAAATTCGATGGCCATACATTGTATCAAATCAAGATAAAACAAAATTGAAAACAATCAGCACTGAGGTCAAGTTAAAAAGATGGAAGTGGGTAGGACATATCCTACGAATGGAGAAAAACAGCAACTGTGAGACTACACTGACCTGGACGCCTGAAGGTAAAAGAAAGGTTGGGTGACCAAAGACAACGTGGCGATCAACTATTGAAAATGAAAGACGTATACTGGGGTGGAATAGCTGGAACGAAGCCAGACGTGTAGCAGCTGACAGAACAAGATGGAGGAGATTCACTTCGGCCTTATGGGCCACTGGGCCCGAAGAGGATAGGTAGGTAGGTACACTTCTAATCATACATCTCAACATACCTGATTCTACACTGGCCACACTTCTAACCATACATCTCAACATAACTGATTCTATACTGGCCACACTTCTAACCATCTCAACATAACTGATTCTACACTGGCCACACTTCTAACCATACATCTGAATATACCTTATTCTACACTGGCCACACTTCTAACCACACATCTACACTGGGCATACTTCTATTACTATACATCTTCACTTCGGCCTTATGGGCCACTGGGCCCGAAGAGGATAGGTAGGTAGGTACACTTCTAACCATACATCTCAACATACCTGATTCTACACTGGCCACACTTCTAACCATACATCTCAACATAACTGATTCTACACTGGCCACACTTCTAACCATCTCAACATAACTGATTCTACACTGGCCACACTTCTAACCATACATCTGAATATACCTTATTCTACGCTGGCCACACTTCTAACCACACATCTACACTGGGCATACTTCTATTACTATACATCTGAACATACCTGATTCTACACTGGCCACACTTCTATTACTATACATCTGAACATACCTGATTCTACACTGGCCACACTTCTAACCATACATCTCAACATACCTGATTCTACACTGGCCACACTTCTAACCATACATCTGAACATACCTTATTCTACACTGGCCACACTTCTAACCACACATCTGAACATACCTTATTCTACACTGGCCACACTTCTAACCACACATCTGAACATACCTTATTCTACACTGGCCACACTTCTAACCACACATATCAACATACCTTATTCTACACTGGCCACACTTCTAACCATACATCTCAACATAACTTATTCTACACTGGCCACACTTCTAACCATACATCTTAACATAACTGATTCTACACTGGCCACACTTCTAACCATACATCTGAATATACCTTATTCTACACTGGCCACACTTCTAACCACACATCTACACTGGGCATACTTCTAACCATACATCTGAACATACCTGATTCTACACTGGCCACACTTCTAACCACACATCTGAACATACCTTATTCTACACTGGCCACACTTCTAACCACACATCTCAACATACCTTATTCTACACTGGCCACACTTCTAACCACACATCTACACTGGGCACACTTCTAATCACACATATCAACATACCTTATTCTACACTGGCCACACTTCTAACCATACATCTCAACATAACTTATTCTACACTGGCCACACTTCTAACCATACATCTCAACATAACTTATTCTACACTGGCCACACTTCTAACCATACATCTTAACATAACTGATTCTACACTGGCCACACTTCTAACCACACATCTCAACATACCTTATTCTACACTGGCCACACTTCTAACCACACATCTACACTGGGCATACTTCTAACCATACATCTGAACATACCTGATTCTACACTGGCCACACTTCTAACCACACATCTGAACATACCTTATTCTACACTGGCCACACTTCTAACCACACATCTCAACATACCTTATTCTACACTGGCCACACTTCTAACCACACATCTACACTGGGCACACTTCTAACCACACATCTGAACATACCTTATTCTACACTGGCCACACTTCTAACCACACATCTCAACATACCTTATTCTACACTGGCCACACTTCTAACCACACATCTCAACATACCTTATTCTACACTGGCCACACTTCTAACCACACATGTCAACATACCTTATTCTACACTGGCAACACTTCTAACCACACATCTCAACATACCTTATTCTACACTGGCCACACTTCTAACCATACATCTCAACATACCTTATTCTACACTGGCCACACTTCTAACCACACATCTCAACATACCTTATTCTACACTGGCCACACTTCTAACCACACATGTCAACATACCTTATTCTACACTGGCAACACTTCTAACCACACATCTCAACATACCTTATTCTACACTGGCCACACTTCTAACCATACATCTCAACATACCTTATTCTACACTGGCCATACTTCTAACCATACATCTCAACATACCTTATTCTACACTGGCCACACTTCTAACCACACACTGCAACATACCTGAGTCTACATGAAATAAAGTACATTCCTAGCTGCCTGCAGTGGGATAGCTAACACATTCAAGGCCAGATTTGTTTTCTCCAGTACAGCAGTTAGTGAGTAAACAAAGTCAAACAGCTGCCAAGTACAGGAACTTCAACAAAACTAGTTCACAAAGGTTCCCCGTCAACCAGTAAGTACAACAATGCACTTTCTGAATGTTGTTGTAAGATATGAAATTCCAAATAAGTCAAAATAACTCAAACAAATATATATATATATATATATATATATATATAAATATATATATATATATATGGTAATTCACAAGTAGAAGAATCTCACAACAAAATAATCTTAGCAACGCATAAAATTGGTTAAAATTGCTGGTGCCGAGTCTGAAAAGATGCAAACTGGCACGCATGAAAATATTTTAAGGGCAAGGGAGCAGAACTGGAAGCAACTTATCACATGACATACATGCAGATAAAAAACTTTACTTTCCATTACAACAACACATTTGATTTATATCCCATAGTCAGGCTCAATGGGTGAGCCACCTGTCCTTCTCGTGCAGCCAGGTTCTGACTGCTGCAGGAAGGCAACTGAACTTTTGTAACTTATTCCAAATCAATTAAAGTTTAGCATAATGTAACTTATTTTTTCATGGCCTAGTTTTGTAGGAATAATATACTAATAATGTACTACAGTAGTACTGGCGACATGGGCTTTTTTCTTTCTTCTATGTATAGCATATGTCAGCTATACATAAACTTAGGTGAAACACGTATTATCAACCCTCAAAATAAACCCAACCAAGAAACACTGGCAAGTGGCAACATGTTTGTTTCCTCCAATTTTGCATCATTTCATGAGAATACAGTCCTAGATTTCACATAGAATATAAACTTTAAACCTTTTTATTTGGAATATACACCGGTGCGTAGTTCACTGTATTCACTCATATAGTCACATTCATCCGTTCTGATTTTCCGTTTTATGCAGGTCACGATATACCACGTGATAGCTACGAGGCATGGCTAGCTTCCTGTAATGGCGGCAACGATTAATAGTTTATCTTGTCATTTTAATGAAATTTCAATGCATATTCATCAAGTTTTTAAATGCGCCTTTAGTGCACATTTTAAAATGGCAGACATCGGCGCGCCTTTTGAGCTGCATGGTGGTGCCCGGGCAAGACAGGGCCCTACGAAGCCAGGCACCGGGCAGGCTGGCGTTACATTTGGGGAGCAAGGCATGGCGTCGACCCAAAAATGCCTAGGCAAATCACCGTATACTTATATTGGTACAATGAGACAATTTAGGTACCATAAAGCTATCCATATTAACTGATGAAAACCTGTGTAGAAACAAACATCCTTTGTAGCAGCAGAACTTTCAATGGGGGCTATGCACAGTGTAGACTTAGTATAAATATTGGTACATTGTCACATATAGTGAATGGTTATGAGGATGTAGATACTGATAGGAATATGTTCTTCAAACTTAAAGAAGGCAGTAGAACCAGAGGACACAAAGCAACATTAGTTAAGGAGCAGTGTAGGTTGGACATGAGAAAGTACTCTTTCTCACAGAGGGTGATAACTGAATAGAACAAACTGCCAAATGATTGTGTTAATGCTAGTAGTGTGAATATGTTTAAAAATAGAATTGACAGATATTTGATAAGGGCAGGCTACACATAGATGAGAAAATTGTTGGACTCTCGATAAGCCAATGGCTTCCTTGTCCACTTGCCATTTGGAACTTGTTGTTTGGGATAGCAATCTTGTTAAATATCTCCCTCAACATTTGTGTTATCTGCCTTTGCACCATCAAACCAGATGTCAATAGAAGAAGCTATGAATCTTCTGAGACACCAATATCAGTCAGGGTTTCAGATTCTGGTTTAGTTCACGTGAAAATTCAACTTTGACACGTCACATCCCTTGATTTTGCCAACTTGTACATGTGGTGACAATTCTTACTGTGTAGAAGTGTACTAGAACAGAAGACCATTCGAGTAACAATAAACTAACATCAATGCAGCTAGTTGTCAGCCAGAACAAGGAGAACTGTATATTTGCTGGCATCAGTACACACAGTGGCACACATGAGAATATCTAAAGAAAACAGGACAGTAATTACTTGCCACAATTTGTTCATTATATGTATCAATAAAGATTAAAAATACTAGAAATTATGCATACTTCACAGAACTTGTTTTTTTATAACTTTTTTATTAAATGTTGTAACTGCAAGTGACCAGATGATGTCAGCTCTGGGTGTAGCATAGCACAGTGTGTTGGTGCAATGTCAAAAAATCTATAGTAGGACGACGCAACTACTAGATTGCAGCTCCTGTGAAGATCACAGAGAAGAGAAGATCACTGGCCACTTGGCACAATGTCTAATATAGCTAGCTGTCTGTTGAGTGTAACACTTGTTCCTGTGAGCATTCTCAGTCCCACTGTAATTACACCTTGTATTCCCTTTTCCCAGTTCAATTCAACTTGCACCTCAAAACATTGTCAGCTTCAGCAGCCTTGATACAGTTTAAGAACAGGATCCAGCCACTGCATCATCCTAGATTTTATGTCACACACATAAAATACTAAATGTTTTTGTTGATTCACAATTTACATAAAGTTGTTGTTTTAAAAATGCACTTTGGCGGTGCTAATGCGATTTCCTATGTTAAACATCATATAGAATCTATAACTTGTTCTTCTTCATGACTATATAAAATTTCAGGATTTGAGTCTGTACTGTAACAGTTCAGGTAAGACATTCACCAAATACAGACAATATTATCTAGGCTTACGTTTCAATAGTAACATATTTCACTTCCCCTGGCATAGACAACATTTAGAAATGATCTAGAACTTCTCATGTCTCATCTGAAAGACACAGCAAAGTGGAGAGAATGAAATTGCCCAAGCTTCAAGACATTAACAAGCAGATTAGGCAGAGTCAACCCCGCCCCAGTACTAGTACGTAGGGGCGAAATTCTACAGGCTTAAAAACGTACACCCATGAAATCAGGACATTCAAACCAAAATCGATTCAGAACTAATAACTTAAGAATAAAATTAGAAACAAATAGGCACTAACCGTTTCGCATGTATATTCCTTGACATACCATATTCACATTGATGTCAAGAAGCAGAAGAAATATGCTCCAAATAACTGATTATGAGTATGTTTACCCTGACTACTAGTAGGTGATATTTTCCGAATTCAACCTGTACATGATGTTATGTGATGTTTGTTTTGTTACGGTTTTCATTACAAAAAATAACTGTTTTATATTTATGCATACCCAGTTTACTGTCAAGTAACTTTAGTGATATACAAGTTGGTTCCCAAGCAAGACCAAGGCTATATACCTATTTTTACTTATTTCACATTCAGTTTACCTAAAGTTTTCTTCCCATGACGTTTCAAGTGCTATCAGCAATCTTCTTCAGATGTCTACTGCTAGATGGCGACATGGTAGCCATTCTACGCAGACGTATCATTATGGTGTGTGCCTCCCGCGGCTGCACCTTGGGTGGCCCTTCAGGAGATCATCATAGATATGTAATACGTCTGTATAGAATGACTACTGTGTTTAGCCTTACTCCCTTAGGCTTAGGTTACCAACGCATGAGAAAGATACATCAAAACATTGTGTCAAAACTTAAACTTAAGTAATAAAGGACGTTTAACTTACTTACATTCAAACCTCTCCATCAAAGTTAAAGCAGCCTGAGCCAGACTCAGAGACAGAAACAAACTCAGGAGTCAGCCAACCAAACCCAAGCATAGCCCTACCCCTACACCTAGCTTAGGTTATGGCTAGTCCTGGCCCATGAAAAGTTAAAAGAAGCCAAACAAAGTTAAACACCTACCAGCAATCTTCGTCCTCTTGTTGTTGAACTTTATCTAAATTTAATAATTCTACATCATCCAGTGACGTATTATTCGAATTGTCGTTTATGTTGGAAGCCAACGTATCTTTTTTCGTAGGCCATCGTTTCTTCAAGTGTTCGTCCGAGTCACTTTTGTCGGAAATAACATTTGACTCGATGTCCTTGTTTTGGTCCTGCTTGCTACGCAAGAGTTGGTTTTGACGTTCTAATTTCTTTACCAATTCCTGCAGTTTTCTTACTTCTTCCTCCGGCTCTGCTAACATGTTAGACTCTTCTATTAATGTAGTCATTTCGATGATATTCCAAGTCATACATAAAATGTAATCATGAGAAATGTGACAGCAGGAAATGCAAAAACATCATACACATCTACAGTCTGCCATATTCAAGCGTTGACCTCGTTAACAAGCTGGGATGTGCAAGGAATGGCTAATCGAGTGAACCGATTGTTGTATTTAGGTGATCGTGTCAATGAATGGTCGCGGTAAATCAACATTTATATAATATTTGGTGCATATCGGCATACTTTGTATTTTGTAAGATAAATTTTATCATGAATGATGCTGAATGAAGCTGGCAGATAAATAGGCAGAATACATATCATACATACAAATACAGAAATTCAGTGGCATATGCCTTTTTAGAAGGCTATAACTACATTAAAAATATTTTTTTAAGGATTAAAAGTAAATGTCAGAACGCAGATAGTCCAGTTTTTCTCCAGGGGCTTCCTCTCCCTTTTCCATATGGTGTTAATTTCAATGCTTAATGTAGTAGCATTTATTTGTGAATGCGAAAATAGGGCCATGCGGACCATTTCCTCTTTTCGTGTTTTAGCCCATTCACCTGTATAGTATATTAATGGTAATAATGCTGCGCTCGATCTGTATTTGCGAACGGAACACGATCCCTACAAATCACGGAAATTACATAAATGTTGTCATGAACCCATTTGTGAATGCGGTGGTGCAAGGCGGCAAGCAGCACACAACATACGTCATCAACATCTGCGTGCAATTGAGAAACTGGAGCTGAGCTGGATCTGAGGACTCCAAAATGGCTGTTCGGCTTAGGTTGTTGTGTTGATAAACGCGAGTGAAAGGAAGAAACAACCAGAAGTAGACCTTTCACAAAACATTGTTTCGTTAAAACTATCTTGCACTAAAAAAACAAATTATGATCGTATGGCCGAATGAAGTCAGTAAATGCAAACTGAAGTAGTTCAGAGACACGCAAAAAAATTGCCTTTTGGTCAAAGCCATTTTCGAATGCGTGGTAGAAGGTAAACGAAGAAGACGCCACAAAGAAAAAGGCGGTCCACATAAACGAGTAAACGAAGCCATGGTGAAATGAACTGAACATGAAAGTGAAAGATCCTGTAGTGTTGAAATATTTCGCATTTGATGAATGACGTATTCTGCCAATATGGAGAAAACGCTTAGAGAGAAATGATTAATTGCACAAATTACCCGCAGCGAACAAACAACCGAAACTCCAACGTTGGCTGAATAACGTTGGCTGAAAATCTACACATTAGATGACAAGCATGCACCACCCTCACTGCCAACACAGTGGCACAGTAGGATATACACAGTAGGAAATGCGTAATAGCCATAAATGCAATTAATTATGAGTAGTTCGACGTGATTCAATTTTAGGGACTGCAAGTCGATATTAAAATGTTAAGATACTATAAGACACACAGTATAATATCAATAATATGCACACAAGTTAGTAAATTATTAGTAAAACAAATTAACAATGTCAATGTACGTACGTGTGATCCAATATGATTAATGTCAACAAGACGGTGTAATTACCTAAACTTAAATATACTAAAAACACATCTATGTGTATTGCGATGTTAGTTATGTTAATCAACCATAACTCAAGTTGGAGATATAGTTATTAACAGTTACAGTTAGTATTTGAAAAACATGTTTTTAACATCACGTGCCAAGACACAAACTACGAAATTCATATTTATATACGTTAGATATATTTTTTAACAGTATATGTCCAAACGTTGTTAAATAGCGCTTTCTTAATTTGCATATTTTATGCAAATTAGTCACATGACATGTCACGTGTGAATACATTATAATAATAATTATATCACGTGACCAAACATCATTCTTTCCTGGGAAGATGGTAGCCATTTTCCGATGGATCGTTTAACGCGGCAAACTCGTACTGCAATATTTTGCATTAGTAGTGTTTAATTAGTTGTTCTAGTGATAATGCAGGTAACCCCTACTAAGTATAGGCAACCGGTGTAGGGCTGGTAGGGTATATTAAGATACTAAATACAGAAATGGATAGTTGTGGTGACATCGCGCCACCTGGCGAGAATGCTCTCGCTGCATGCTCGACGAAAAGGTAAAGCAGAAAGATGTTAACAAATCAGTTTGCTACTGTGCTAGTACACACGTGTTGTTCGATTGGCAGCGGCATGACGTTACATTACGTATCCCCGCAGCACAATTAAAACAAATGTTCATTTTATAGCTAATGAGAAAGTGGCTGGATTTGTTCAATTCTTGCCGCCGTGTGCCCGGCCTTGTTTGATTGGCACGCTCGCTGTTTCACACGACAATGCCAGTGGAAATAACCGGGAATTGGTTAGTTACTCAACCAGCCAACCAGTTCTTACATCGCCGAGATATCTCCAAACAAATCATTACTACTGTCCAACACTTCGTGACAATGACAAGGTCCTGTTCTTACTGAAGACGACTCGTCGCTCGTGCCTGACGCATGCGTCCTTTGTCGTATGAGACGCATTAATACTAATTTAACATATAACATTTCCCAGTTAACATACGCAAGTAACGCATAGTCAAAAGTCGATCAAATTATAAAAATAGCGACGATAACAATTTATGTTTCACCGGTTGGTTCGGTCGATGGACCAAACTCATTATAGGTTGAAACATTTCGACAAAGATATAACTGGTTAATCAATGGATACCCTAATCAATGTACCGAATACATTGTTATGTTACCCTTATTCCTTGTATATTAAAAAATAGTAAGTACCAACCAGTGTTCCAAATTTCTAGACGCCATAGACTGTCAAATCTTTGGTTGGACTGGTAATTGACATAAAATGCCAGCCCACATGAGTCATGACCAGTATTGTTTCCAGTAAATAATAGCGAACTTTGTACGTATAAAACTTACATTAAAGGTTGTGATAGATGTATACAGCAGTACCCCGTAATGCTCATGCAAATTTCGCAGTCATGATATTTTAAAAATCCAATTAATTGCACCAACAAATCTTATAATCATTCTTTCAGCTTCAGTTCTGGTTTACCCGCACACTGCGTGGTGGTGTCATTGTGTTCACTGTACATCAAATACAGGCAGGACGATAATGTGATGCCACCTTAGGGAGTCCAAATAATCAATGCTAATTCGGCAACTGCCGATATTTACGGAATATCCTGACACTCACAGTTAAAACTGGAATAAAAGTGTTCATTCCATTTTCCCCATTCAGAAGAAATTGAGAAACGGTGCATGAAACACTAGAAAGATGGAAATTTTTGTAATTGTATTAACAAAATATACTTACCTAATATTGAGTGCCGAATAAACGTCCCTGTACGAGTATTTATTTGATGAAAAATTGCACCCTATATGCACCTTATTTGGCACTATACTATTATTAAATTTTAACATTTGTGCCAACCTATATTCTCCGATAATCGTGGCAAATTATGCAGGGTATAATTTTTAGGAGAGCAATCGTTTTCACTCCCCTATTGCTAGCACTAACCAATCATCCACGGAGCGGTTTACCGCTCGCGATAAAATCGCTTGCTCCCAACTGGAGCTGCATGTGGCTTCCTCTGACGGCTAAGTTCTTATCCTTTCTAACGACAGTCGTGAATTTAGCGGGATCCAGTGCTTCTGAGGATCCTAGATTTTGATCCCGAAGCGTTAGACTTTTAAATTTCCATGATTAGATGAATCTCTCAGAATCCTTAGTTCTCTGGAGCTCGACATGGTATATTATTAGTTAAAACACTATTATCACCGCGTAAACTGACCGTAAACGGGCTTGCATATGCAATTCAATAAAACTTTAATGTCCATTTAAAAACAGAAAATTCCCCAGTTTTCCGCAGGTGTAAAACGTGGTTACTATATCTAAAACCAAATTCCCCGCAATCCGCGTAGTTTTCTAGGGATGCCCTGCCTTCACGTCGAGTAAAAAATTGCTTCGGTGCTAAAAAGACATATACTAGTGACTTTTTCGCACTACTATTATTTGTTTTGAATAATTTGCCCTGTCCCCTATACTGTTATTCGGCACTGTATTATTATTTAATTTGACCGATTTGCCAGCCTATACTTTTATCTGGCCTACTCTCGAGTGCTAAATAAACGTATACACCAAATAAAAGTATAGGGTGGCAAATCGGTAAAATTTAATAATAGTTAGTGCTGAATAGCAGTATAGGGGGCAAATTGTTCAAAACAAATAATAGTACAGTGCGAAAAAGTCACTTGTCTTTTTTAGTGCTGAAGCAATGTTTTTACTCGACGTGAAGCCAAGAGCAAGGCGTCCCTAGAAACGCGGATCGCAGTGTATTTTGTATATGTTTTTCTGCCGAAAATGCATAGACTTTGTGCATATTCGCATCACAGCAGATATAGTAACCGAATTTTATGTGCGTAAAATTGGGGAATTTTCCGTTTTTAAATGCTCCAAGAATGATTGAATAGCGCTAGCAATAGGGAGTGAGAGCAATTGTTCTCCTAAAAATAATACCCTGCATAATTTGCCACGATTATCGGAGAATATAGGCTGGCACAAATGTTTAAATTTAATAATAGGATAGTGCCAAATAAGGTGCATATAGGGTGGCATTTTTCATCAAATAAATACGCGTATAGGGACACTTATTCGGCACTCAAGAGTAATAGGCATGCACATTTATAGAGAAAACATGGAGTGGTGGACCATAACACTAACAAGAACCATAGTTAAATTTGATTGGTGACTCCAGAAAATTATATATTTTGATTTTTTGCCCCCCACCCCCCCTCCACCAAAACTATTATGTTCAATGCTGACATCAACAGAGTATTAAGATATATTTTTGCTTGTTTTACAGATCAAAGCTGGACGGAATGTTGGGAAAGCTTCAGAAGGGTGGGGATGACATGGGGGGCGCTGATGATTCCCCAGCTCTTAAGGACCATCCTCTGGAAGAAGCGTCCTCTCCAGCCACAATAGGAGCCAAGGCGAGTCCAGGGGTAAAGAACAGCATTTAAGCAGCATTTTCCTATTATTTGTATTTAATGTATTGTGGATATTTGTTTCAATTTGGGAGAAATTTAGGAGAAAACGCAAAATTATTCTGAAAGTATAGCAACTAGAAGCCTACTGAACTAACACTGTAACAGGTTATTGCCAGTATCCCTGACAATAGGTGGCAATAATTTGGATATTGCACTGTAACAACAATGGAATACAGACTGCTGAAATCCTCACAAATAAAAATGTTCTTTTTCATGCACCCGGTATGCCCATTTTCATTCTTGAATTCTGCCAAATGGTCAACCTCACCATCATTTTTTAAAGTTGCTTAACCTGATAAGCCCTGAATTTCTGGGGGAGTTGATTTTGTTTCAACCCATGGGATTATGAAATGCACTGTAAGACATAAAGTCTTCATCAAAACCCTTACAATATATACATATTCTGAATCACAGAATATTTATCTTACCAATGGTAATAACACTATCAATGTTATGATTAACTGTGGCTAATTAGCATATAATTAGCATATGTAAACAATTGCAAAGTGAAAAATTAAATATGAAATGTAGTTTTATTTTGTCACTCATGGACACAATAAAGCACAAAATGAGGCAAGTTTGGTACTGCAAGGTAGGCCTACATGTCCTCTATGAGCAGCAAGAGAAATTATAATATCTGCATTTAACTGTGAAATATTACAATTAGCATGCAAGTACCATGATTTTGGTTGATTACATATATACATATAAAGCACAATAAAGCACACAAAACTGTTCACAAAATGCATAATAATGAATGTTTCATAGGTACATGTAATCTACTGACATGTATATCAACTTATGGAAAAGAAAAATTCAAGGAACATAAATGCAGTAATTCTGCAAATGTGAGTCAAATGTTACGTCAAAAGACAATGAATACAGTAAAAACACATCATTGACACATCGATGTCGTTGTCTTGTCCGCTACTAATATCATTTACATCCGAATTATCAGATGTAAAACCCAACAGATGCAATGCCCGCTCATAGTCTTCATAACCATGAATCGTAAAACGTTGACGAGATATCGGTCACTTTCAAAAAATTCGCAAAAATACTAATAATTGACGGATCGATTCGAGAAATGGCTCAAAACGTCCGCACATGTGTTGTTTTCATCTGGGCACCAACAGCATAACCAAAGCGAATGAACGTGGCGCCACATGGCGATCAATATGAACACTACATCCCAACACCGAAATTTCGGTGTTCAGGGTGCATCAGGTTAACCTATATAAATAGGGTACAATTTTGAAGATAAACATTTGTACTAAAGGGAAATATGATGGATGTATCAAAATCACTGCTTGAATGACAAAATACTTGATGGCAGGCACAGTGGTGGTGTGGTAAAGCGTCGGACTTTCGGTCGAGGGGACGGAGTTCAAAACCACCTCTGTCGTTTCGAAGCTTGGGCAACTTCATTTACCCCATTTCGCACGCTGGGTCTTTCGGAAGAGACAGTAAAAGCCGTTGGTCCCTTCTATCTGGTGCCTATGCAGGGGTAAAAGAGCCAACACAGGGAAATGGAAACTACCTGCTGTGGACTCACTAATTCTACAGAAGGAAAACTCTGAAAATAAACAATTCTGTGTTCGCTCAAGACGGCTGTTTGGAGTTAAATGTCATAAGGCTGGATTTGTTCAATTCTTGCCACTGTGTGCCTGGCCTTGTTTAATTGGCGTGCTCACTGTTTCACACGACAATGCCAGTGGGAATCGCTGGGAATTGGTTAGTGACTCAACTGGCCAACCAGTTCTGTGATCGCCGAGATATCTCCAAACAAATCATTACGACTGTCCAATACGTTGTGACAATGACAAGGTCCTCTTCTGACTGAAGACGACTCGGCTCTCGTGCCCAAAGCATGTGTCCTTTGTCATATGGACGCATGCGATGCAATAATGCTAATTTAACATATAACATTTCGCAGTTAAAATCCGCAAGTAACACAGTCAAGAGTCGATCAAATTATCAAAACAACGATGATAAAAAGTATTCGTTTTAGCCTGGTTGCATACACTTCAAGGTTCACCGGTTGCAAAATTGGTTGGTTCGGTCGATGGACCAAACTCATTATGGGCCGAAACATTGGACATGGATATAACTGGTTAATCTATGGATACCCTAATCAATGTACCGAATACATTGTTATGTTACCCTTATTCCTTGTATATTAAAAAATAGTAAGTACCGACCAATGTTTTTCTACCGACCTGGAGACCAGACACTGTCAAATCTTTGGTTGGACTGGTAATCCATATTTCTGGAGACCAGAGACCGTCAAATCTTTGGTTGGACTGGTAATCCATATTTCTGGAGATCAGATACCATCAAATCTTTGGTTGGACTGGTAATTGTCATAAAATGCCAGCCCGCATGAGCAGGGCTCTACACTAACTCGTAGAAGGCACTTACAGGAAAAGTAGCGAGTCATGTTTACTTGTGCCACCAAAAGTATACTAGTCCCACATAAAAACTATTGCTATGCCATGATATAACACCCGCCTGGATCTATATAATATCTACAATGATATTTCTAACAAAAATGTTTTAGTGCATTTCCTGAGCGTAGAAGGAAAATGTCAATAAGATAGCATTTACCAACTTTTATTGTGTTAAAAAGTAATTCTGCAAAATTTAAATATTCTGACCGAAAGGGAATAACTCGATTACAATGCACACTTAGATGCAATATTTTCATGTTTACAAATAACAACAGTGCATATTTAGCAAGAACTATAATATTCTGCATGGAACAAATACTGCTAGCACCTAAAATTTCTTATTGCATAATATATTATTTATGACAATCCAGTATGCAAATGGTAACAATATGCAACAAAATAAACCACTGTAAAAAATTATTGCTTTAATAAAATATAATAAATTAACCGTTAGTTAATGTGCTTTTCATTATGTCCTATGTGTAGTGTAAATGCAACTAGACTGAAAAATTACAAAAGCGAACTCATGCTTGCGAGTGTAGGGCTTAGGCTTGCTGCTATAGCTATCGGCATACTTGTGTTAACATGTAGCGATGATATGGTTGGCCTACGTTGCAGTAACGTGTACAACAAAGCAGGCTTAGTAATATAAATACGTGTAACTTTTGCCGTTGCGCCGAAGCCGAGTGGCATTAAGCTGACGTTTACGATTGCGATCTGTTTCTGACATTAGATTCTAATTTTATGTGTTCCCATGTAGCAATAACAATAAAAACTCAAAACATAAAACGGGCATATATGTCAGAAGTGTGCTATGTAAAGGGGCATTTAAATGAGGAATGGTGATGGTGCATTCGTGTTTTCAACACAACAGGGTTGCTGTCCTAGTGAGTAAGCTAGTTTATAAACTACTACATGCGCCACCTGGTGATTACATTGGCAGTAGTCGCGGGACGGAAAGAACGTGGTGATACGTGCGACGTCGAACAAAATTATAGATTCCATTAACATTTATTTTGGGTGTCAAAAAGTCCAAACCTTTCAGTCTTATTAAAATGAACAGTACATGTTTTATATTGCAACGACATGAACTTGTGCGGTGGGCAGGATTATGTACTTGTCCTATACTAGTAGCTACTTTGTACTTATGAAACTCAAACATCAAAGGTCATGGTAGATGTGTACAGCAGTACCTCGTGTCACAGTCATAATATTATAAAAATCCAATTAATTACACCAACAAATCTTATAATCGTTCTTTCAGTTCTGGTTTACCCACACACTGTATGGTGGTGTTCACTGTACATCAGACATAGGCAGAGGGATAATGTGACGCCACCTTAGGGAGTCCAGATAATTAAGGCAAATTCGGCAACTGCCTATATTAACGGAATATCCCAATACTTGCAGCTAAAACTGGAATAGAAGTGTTTATTCCATTGTTGTATTAACAAAATATACTTCCCTAATAGACATACATATTTATTGCACTTATTATTTTATAACGCTAACAAAAGCCTTAGTGAGATTTGATTGGTGACTCCAGACAATTATGTATTTTGATTTTTTGCCCCCCCCCCCCCCACCAGACCTATTATGTTCAATGCTGGCATCAACAGAGTGTTAAGATATATTTTTGCTTGTTTTACAGATCGAAGTTCCTAAGGATAAGGACCATCCTCTGGAAGAAGCTTCCTCTCCAGCCACGACAGGAGCCAAGTCAAGTCCTGGGGTAAAGAACAGCATTTTAAGCAGCACTTTCCTGTTGTATTTTTTTTTATTTAATGTATTTTGTATATTTTTGGTCAATTTGGAAGAAATATAGGATACTGTAACAGGTTATTGTCAGTATCCCTGACAATAGACGACAGTAATTTGGACATTGTACTGTAACACAACAATGGAATACAGACTGCTGAAATTCTTCTCAGAAGTAAAAAAATTTCTTCTATTTTCATGCTCCTGTATGCCTATTTTCATTCTTGAATTTTACATAGGGGCAATTCTGCCGAATTGTCAACCTCACCATAATTTTTTCAAATTTGGTTTATCTATATAAATACTACTATTTAAATAGGGTACCATTTTGAAGATTGTAAAGGGAAATACAAGATTTGCCATCCAAGTCTGAGAAATGGCAGATGTTGTTAAATTTTGGAAAATGTAAATGCTTACATACAGGACATGGGAACTTGGATGTAAACTTGGATACTGTTCTGGGTACTAGTGTAAAAGAAAAGGACTTAGGAGTTACAATAAGCGCTGATATGAAAGTTTCAGAGCAGTGTGGTATTGCAGCTTCAAAGGGTAATCAAATTCTTGGATTGATTAGAAGAAACATAACATACAAGGGAAAAAAGTTAATTATACCTCTGTATAAAGCAATAGCAATCTCACTCAAGAAGGATAGCAGAACTAGAGGACATGAGGTAAAATTAGTAAAGGATCAATGTAGATTGGACATCAGGAAGCACTCGTTCTCACAGAGGACAATAAATGAATGGAACAAATTATCTACAGATTGTGTAACTGCTAGCAGCGTGCATATGTTTAAAAACAAGGTTGACACATATCTCAGGAGGGCGGGTTATAAGTAGATGAACATTGTTGGACTCTCGATAAGCCAATTGCTTCCTTGTCCACTTGCCATCTGGGCCTTTGGCTTGGATGGCAAATCTTGTTAAGCCAAAGGCCCAGATGGCAAGTGGACAAGGAAGCCATTGGCTTATCGAGAGTCCATCAGTGTTCGTCTACATAACCCGCACTCCTGAGATATGTGTCGAACTTGTTTTTAAACATATTCACGCTGATATCGTTTATACAATCCGTAGATAATTTGTTCCATTCATTTACTGTCCTCTGTGAGAATGAGTACTTCCTAATATCCAATCTACATTGATCCTTTACTAATTTTACCTCATGTCCTCTAGTTCTGCTATCTTTCTTGAGAGAGAAAACATTTCTATCAATATTTTCATACCCATTCAATATCTTAAAAACTTCAATCTGATCTGCTCTTAACCGCCTTGTCTCTAGAGTTGTTAAACCAAAAGCATTCTTCACAACTAAGGTCTTTCAGTTCTGGAATAATTTTAGTTGCTCTCTGTATGCGTTTAAGCATATCTATATCCTTCTTACGATATGGTCTCCACGATTGTATACAGTATTCTAAATGAGGTATAACTATTGCTTTATACAGAGGTATAATTAGCTCTTTATCCTTGTAAGTTATGTTTCTCCTAATCAACCCAAGAATTTTATTACCCTTTGAAGCTGCAATACCACACTGCTCTGAAACTTTCATGTCAGCACTTATTGTATCTCCTAAGTCCTTTTCTTTTACAGTAGTACCCAGAACGGTATCTCCCATTTTATAGTTTACATCCAAGTTCCCATGTCCTGTAATGTACGTAGGCATTTACATTTCCAAAATTGTATAGATCGTTTTGTATATGTTGTTTATCACCATCAGTGTTAACCTTTCTAAACACTTGTGAATCTGCAAATTTCAGTACGTTACTTGTTATGTTGTCTTCCAAGTCATTGATATATATGAAGAATAATAAAGGTCCTAATACTGATCTTTGTGGTACCCCACTCAAAACTGATTTCCAGTTTGAAGCTTCTCCATTTACTACAACACGCTGTCTTCTGTCAGTTAGCCATTGTTCTATCCAGTCACTAATGCCATCCCCGATACCATGTGCTTTTCATTTAAGTAGTAATCTTTGATGTGAAACTTTGTCAAAAGCTTTCTGAAAATCTAAGTATATAATATCTACTGGCGATCCCTCTATCCACTTGGTGATTTCTTCCAAAAAACAACATGTGTTAAGCATGACCTCGATTTTAGGAATCCATGTTGAGATTAATTTAATAATTTATACCTTATACAAGGAAGTCCACCATATGGTCTTCAACTATACAAATCACTGATGTTAACCTCACTGGTCTTTAATTATCTGACTTATTTCTCGAACCCTTTTTAAATAATGGTATGATGTTTGCTTCTTTCCATTCAAAAGAAACAACTCCCTGTTTTAATGACAAGTTGAATACTCTTGTAAGTGGTATAGTGATTTGTTCTACTGTTTCCATTAGTAGTTTTGGAGGAATTCCATCCACTCCTGGTGATTTATTATCCTTTAAAACCCTTGTAATATCATATTTCCAGCACTGTCTTCTAGAGGTCCGACTTTGTCTTTACATTTTGTTTACTCCTGACATATGCATAAAAAGTGTTGCTGTCATTTTTTATGTTACATGCTAGTTTTTGCTCATAGCTTTTAGATTGTCTAATTTCAGTTGTAGCTGCATTGCGTGCCTCTTTGTAATTTGCGTAGTCTTCATCCATTCTGGTACGCCTATAAACCCTGCGCATAGCTTGCTTGAACACTATTTTTCTAATAGCTTTTTTTTGACAAGTTTTTCTTTCTAGACTGTTTTCCTTGTTTTTTCAAGGGAACAAATGTATCGATTCATATTTTAGAATATTCCAACATTCAGTTGCAGTCTTATTCATCAGCATGTTATTCCAATCTAGCTTTGCTAAGTATTTTCTCATATCTTTATAGTTACCTTTGTGGAAGTTTCTCCTGTACAGAGATGTTTTCTGGACATTTTACTATTGGTTTGTCTGTACTAGTGGCCTCTTGTTCTGCTTGAGGCACCTCTAAGTAACCCCCCTGCACTTCCCATGCTACCCATGCCACTGTTCATCTACAAATACTGCTGCCCGGCCTGCCCCCTTTCCACTTAGATGAAGCCCATCCTTCATGTACATATCAGCCCTCCCAACAAAGCTTCCCCACAAATCCAACTTCCTCTTCCCTACATAGCTTCTGGACTAGCATGTTCATTGCCATCCCCCAGCAATTTCGATATCTCTGACCCCTCCTGCACATTACTGGTAAAATCCCTGATAGTATCACCTGCTCAACCCGCGTCTGTTTTAGTGTTCACTTAGTGCTAGTTCTGTTATAGCACATATAACTCTAAAGCCATTGTTTTCACTTAGTGCTAGTTCTGTTATAGCGCATATAACTCTAAAGCCATTGTTTTCACTTAGTGCTAGTATTGTTATACCATATATAACTCTAAATTCATTGTTTTCACTTAGTGCTAGTTATGGTATACCGTATGTAACTCTAAAGCCATTGTTTTCACTTAGTGCTAGTTCTGTTATACCACATGTAACTCTAAAGCCATTGTTTTCACTTAGTGCTAGTTCTGTTATACCACATATAACTCTAAAGCCATTGTTTTCACTTAGTGCTAGTTCTGTTATACCACATATAACTCTAAAGCCATTGTTTTCACTTAGTGCTAGTTCTGTTATAAGGGAAAATTACTATGCCAATCATTACAATTCAGAACATCAGTATTGACATATCAAGAAGCACATAGATGTGAAATACAACTACAACATCCTAACAAGGGAATTTGATTAACCAAGGATATATCTGAGAGTATGTCCCAACCCCTAAGGCAGTTTATCTTCGAGAGTCTTGTCACCTTAGTCAAATTAAAGAAAGAGCATGCAAAAATGGAAAGAACTGAAAAAGTGCTTTTAGATCTGACTTACTAAAATTACTAAGTTTATTGTAACTATTTTCAATAAGTACAAAGTACAAATAAACAGAGCTAAATATATTTTTTAACAAAGAACAACACAGGAAAGAACATAAACACTCCAGTACATGAACATCATTTTGTTCTCTGATAACATCAAAGTCAGTTTGATAAGAGGTTATTTTTATTATTAAATATTTAGTTGCCCTTATTTATTGAATTAATTGTTGACTGAGAAAGTTATGCATCCATGTTTTATTGAATATTGCAGTTGTTCACTGTTCTCTATATTACATCTCGGACAAATCGTTCTCCTGCATGCAATGGCTTCTTGGAAAACAGTTATTTATCTTTGAAAAGAATGAGAAAAGACTGAACATTATTGGTGGAACAGCTGAGATTCAAAGTGTATTTTGTTCATTAAACAAAGTAGCACATTGAGAACACTCTTGTGTTCTGAAAGTGTTTTACAGCAGGCATGTGTATCTTTCTGCATAAGAACATCTGGGTCAATTTAACAAGTGCAGTTAGAGTACTGGTAACAGCAATTATGATTTTGTTCATAAAACATAAAATTGTATGAATATTCTGATTATTCATAATATATGCATTTCGAAGTTTTATGTAAATCAGTAATATTTGAAGTTGATATTATGTAATTTAAGTAGTGAAATGTGAAGTGTACATCCATAACATTCAGAGTATGTCCATAACAGGAAAGGGGTACATCCATAACGACGTGTGTAAACCTGTGACCTAGTTACTAGCAGGAAATGAATTAATTTCTACTTTATTTGGAAGCTTAAAGTCTAGTATACAAACACAGTTTTGTTATATTTTTATGTAATTCATACTTCACAGGGTTTTGGAAATGTTTGAAGCAACATTCAAATATAATTTTCTTTGCATACATCCATAAATTCCGTAATGGAACTATTTTTAGAACATCTCTCAAGAATGAGTAATGCTGGATGGCTACCATTAGTTACATATGCCAATTTCAAAATCCACCTATTCCAATTGTACTGTATTGCATGTCTTCACCATATATTCTCTGAAATGTACGTCCATAATGCCGGAATTGCCCATTGATAATATGTATCAATATGTCTGTCATATTAAAAAAATTTCAGATATGTGTCTTATAAACTTCTGAAGTTAGAAGCAACTGAAAACAGATAAAATAACGGGTGCTTTTTTGAGTGTTTACCCTCGTTCACATAATAGGACATTACAGGCACAATTTCCATGTAAATGCTTAGTTCTTTTGCAGAAGTGCTCAGGTTATAGATACTTATCCATTGGTTAAAATTTAAGCAAATTCTGAGACATCAACTTTTGACATTTCCTGAAAATTGGTTGATTTGACATGGAATGATCCTATTTTGTTATTTTTGTATCATGAATGACATTTGAAGACTAGCGTTTTACTGTGTGATGTATAAAATAATAGCTAATTTTACAGGTAAGACAGTACAACTATTGACTGATTTAATTTCAGGAAAATGAACATAGAAGTGGATCTTCACGGAGGTAAGACGAAATTGAAATCAAAATACTGTTGATTGCTGAAAGTGATTAAGCATGTTTAAAAACTTATATTTCTGTCATAGCTTGTTTGTTTTCCCTAATTCCGGACAAACGTTTCTTTCGCAGGTTAGAGTAATATAAATAGATATTTCAGTAAGAAAATATCTTTTCCTTGAATAACAGTCAGTCTGTACCTGACAATGACATTGGTTGTGTGGCATTGTTATTTGACATTTCATGGTTTCTACTACAGTCGCGCCTCTTTATAACGCGGTAGTTGGGGTCCACGACTTCGGACCGCGTTGTAAGCGAGGCGCGTTAGGTGTTCTCATATCTGCCACCAGGGAGCTACTAAACAACAGCGACCGCCGCCCACTGCACCAAGTCCATGAACCCTGTCGAAGCCCCGTGTGCTTGCAGCATTGTCTTATACTGCAATATGCAGTTTATGGAACTTATTAAACGCGTATACTAGCATCAACGTGTATTATTTTTAAATGTCACACCCTCTTGACTCTTGAACTGAATAAAACACATGTACAGAATAGATCTACTATGATGATGATGTACTGGACCAACAGGCCTACGAATCGAAAATAATAACCTGGACCTGAGCAGCCGAAAACATATATGATTTGACAAACGTAGCATGCAAGCTGATAAAACATAGAAAAAGACAATAGGTAGAATTAATAATTGTTTCACTTCGTCTTTCAACCGATCTCGACCGAAGCATAAATTTATTACGCACCACTTAACATCGATTCATCATTTCATATGCGGATGACGAATTCGTGTTTTCGCCACCGGTAGCGCCTTGGGTTAGGAATTTGGCATGTTGGTTTCGCGTCGCGAAAACGATTAAATTTACGATGTAACAGAAGCATGTCATTTCACCCAAGTGTTATATTGGTACTGCATGTTAAATACATTTAAAACGGTTGATCTGATTCTTACGCTAGGCATATTTGTGAATCTCGATTGCGATTAACAAACCGTCGAAGCAAAGCCAGCGACAGCGATTGATGTCAGCGGCAGCGCAAAACAAACAACACGTTGATACTCGTTCATTGACATTGTTCACCTAATGTTTCTTGAGAATTGTCAAAGCAATTCTAAGTAGGTTTAAGCGGGCCCATTTGACATTTCCCCTGGCAGCAGAAATTCGGGGTCCACGACCAACCGCGTTATATCCGAATCCGCGTAATAACGGGGCGCGTTATAACGAGGCGCGACTGTAACAAGTTACTATTCAGAGCTTAAAATTCACCTGAAAATTTAGGAGCCACCTGGCCCCAGAACTTTAAAAATGAGGGGCCGACAATTAAATTTAGGGGCCAAATGGCCGAGTTAGCAGATTTCATCTATTAATTATCAAATACTAAGCTGCGTAGTTGGTGCGTAACACCAAGCCTATCTATATGGCCTTAGGGACCATGGTGAGGGAAAACACAACAGAAACCGAAGTGCGCGGATTAACTGGGTGAGAAGAATTGAAACTGACTGAGACTGACACGGGAAGACTGTGAAGACAGATTTGGTTTTAATGGAAAGGGAGTAGAGAACAACAGCGAGGGTTGTGGGGCGATGGTGGAGACAGGTGGTGGGTACAGCAAAGTTGCAACTTTGGAGGTCCAATTGAACCAGTTTTTGAAGTAATACAACTTATGAAATGCATTCGCCAGCTGGCGCCCACTGTTAAAAAAACATTTGCCAGGACGATGTTTTGGGCACCATTGGTGAGCTACAGCTCGCACATTTATAAATATCAACTTCCGGCTACTTGGACTTGGTGCAGCTACTTGAATTTGGTGTAGATCATTTACAGAAATACGTGGAATATCAAATAGAATAAGTATTACTATTGCATATATATTATACACAAACGTATTGTAGACATATATTAGGAAACAGGTTTTGTTAATTATTAGTCAGAGGGAGTATTTTAGAGTAAGTTAGTTTCGGATTCTGTCAGGGAATTCAGCGAGCGTTAATAGGGGTGTTTACAATTCGAAAATTTAGATAACATAGTGAATAGTCAGTAACAGTGAATATTGGTTAGAATAAGTATTAGTATTATACATATATTGTTCACCAACTTCTTGTAGACATATATTAAGAAACCGTTGTTGTTAACAGAGGTAGTATTTTTTTTCCCGGATTCAAACTCAACGAGTGATAAAAGGGAGTTTGTTTACAGGTCATTCAACCCGTGCATCGACCTATCGTTTACATTAGCTAATATATATATATATAAGATAAAGTGATTTATTTACTTAAATTACATACATAAGGTAATATCTGACATAGTGGTAGTCAACGTTTTCGGTAAAAAGGAATTAACAGCAGGATTTTAGCGTAAATTAGTACACACTGACTTCGTTGTTTTGTTACACAGTGTTCTCCGTATTCGCTAGGTGGCAGGATTTTTAGCCTAAAGTGTTCTTTTGATCACAGAAACAGCCTTATTCAAGGCTAACGTAGCAAACTAATTAAAACTAAATTGTATGATGGCGCCGTGCAAACGGCAGCTAAAGGCCACAAGGCACTTAATTTGTGGCAGTTGTAGTAACTGGGTAGATTTCGTCAAGTCTGGGTGCGAGAAGTCCTGGGCTGAGGTCCAGGCAGATAGTTTTAGTTTTGAGTGTAGGGGATGTGCAAGGATGAAAGAACTAGAGGTGGAGTTGGAAGAGCTGAGGCTGCTCGTTGTGGCAATGGTGGGAAGGGAACAGGGGAGTTGTGCCAGTAGTTCCGGTGAGGGAACAGTAGACGATAAAGTGGGGAAAGACACAAGAGATGCTAGGGAGAGCTCACCTAAGCCTGGGAGGAAGCTGAGAGGAGGGAAGGTGACAGGTCATAGGGAGACAGGACGTAAGGAGACGGGAAGGAAAGGAACGGGAGGGAAGACAACCGGGGTGAAGGAGAGGGGAGTAGGGGAGACAGGAGGGAAGGAGAAGGGAGTGGGGGAGAGGGGAGGGAAGACAACCGGGGTGAAGGAGAGGGGAGTAGCGGAGACAGGAGGGAAGGAGAAGGGAGGGAAGACAACCAGAGTGAAGGAGAGGGGAGTAGCGGAGACAGGAGGGAAGGAGAAGGGAGTGGGGGAGACAGGAGGGAAAACAACCGGAGTGAAGGAGAGGGGAGTAGGCGAGACAGGAGGGAAGGAGAAGGGAGTGGGGGAGACGGAAGGGAAGGGGTCAGGACAGAATGTGATGGAGGGGATCGAAAGGAAGAGTTATTCTGCAGCAGTGATAGAAGGGGTGAGGAAGACGGTGAGGGTGTTTGTGGGGGATTCGATAGTTAGGAAGACCGACAGAGTCTTAAACAAGGGAGATGATGTGGTGGTCTGCTTGCCGGGAGCCAAAATAGAGGCGATAACTGAGAGGGTAAAAAACATCGTAGGCTCGGGTAAGGGTGGATCTGTTTTAGTACATGTAGGGACAAATAACGTAGAGAGGGAGGGTACAACTGCCATAGTTAGGAAATATAGGCAGTTGGTCAGAACACTAAAACAGACGCGGGTTGAGCAGGTAATACTGTCAGGGATTTTACCTGTAATGGGCAGGAGGGGTCATAAATATCGAAATTGTCGGGGGATGGCAATTAACATGTTAGTCCAGAGGCTGTGTAGGGAAGAGGAAGTTGGATTTGTGGATTTATGGGGAAGTTTTGTTGGGAGGGCTGATATGTACATGAAGGATGGGCTTCATTTAAGTGGAAAGGGGGCGGCAGTATTCGCGGACAAACTTTCAGCAGCAGTAGATAGCGACTTGGGTACAATGACAAATATTTTTGGAAGTAAACATTCTTTAAACTAGAAGTGCAGGGGGGTTACCTAGAGGTGTCTCAAGCAGAACAAGAGGCCACTAGCACAGATAAACCAATATCAAATCATCCGAAAAACATCTCTGAAAAAGGTTATAGATGCGTATGTTTAAATGCAAGGAGCATAGTAAATAAGAAAAACGAATTAAACATTATGGTAGAAGATATTGACCCTCACATAATTGGTATAACTGAATCATGGGCCAACATGGATGTAACAGATGCTGAATTAGGACTGACAGGATACGTAATGTTTAGGAAAGATCGAATAGGAAGAAGGGGCGGGGGAGTTATTTTATATGTTAAAGAATCTATTCAGGCTTATGAAATAAAACTAGAAAGGGAAGCAGATTGCGATGAAGCTGTTTGGTGCAAAATTGTTTCAGGAAATTCAAAATTAACTATTGGATTAGTTTACCGAAGTCCAAACATAAACGAAGAGGACAACACAAAAATAAAAAATGCTATAAAGGAAGTTAGTAAAGGGGAATGTATCATAATGGGAGATTTTAACCATGGACACATACAATGGAATTCTCTAGAGAGCACAGGGATTGAGGATCAACAATTTCTATGTTTAATCCAGGATAGCTTTCTTACTCAGCACGTACTAGAACCAACCAGGGGAGAAAATGTATTAGATATAGTTTTGTCATCACAAAAAGAATTAGTGAACAATGTAAAAATATTTGAACCATTGGGTAATAGTGACCATAATCAAATACATTTTGACATCAATGTAAAATCAGAAAGTAAAAATAAGAAAAAGTACAAGAGAAACTTCCACAAAGGTAACTACAAAGATATGAGAAAATACTTAGCACAGCTAGATTGGAATAACATGCTGATGAATAAGACTGCAATTGAATGTTGGAATATTCTAAAATATGAAATTGAGAGTATCATTGATAAATTTGTTCCCTTCCGAAAACAAGGAAAACGGTGTAGAAAGAAACACTTGTCAAAAGAGGCAATTAGAAAAATAGTGCTAAAGCAAACTATGTGGAGGGTTTATAGGCGTACCAGAAAGGAAGAAGACTATGCAAAATACAAAGAGGCACTTAATGCAGCTACAACTGAAATCAGACAATCTAAAAGAAGCTATGAGCAAAAACTGGCATGTAACATAAAAACTGACAGCAAGAGTTTTTATGCATATGTCAGGAGTAAACAAAACGTACAAGACAAGGTTGGACCTCTAGAAGACAGTGCTGGAAATATAATATCACAGGGGTTTTTAATGGCGGAAGACCTAAATGGTTACTTCAGTTCAGTGTTTACAAAAGAAGATATTAGTTCATTACCAGTTGCATTTCAGGGGGCTAAATCTGACTATTTAGGACAGTTAGTTGTAACTCCAGAATTGGTAGCTAGGAAAATAAAGGCAATGAAGGATAACAAATCACCGGGAGTGGATGGGATTCGTCCAAAATTACGAATGGAAACAGTAGATCAAATCAGTATACCACTTGCAAGAGTATTCAACTTGTCATTAAAAGAGGGAGTTGTTCCGTTTGAATGGAAAGAAGCAAACATCATACCATTATTTAAAAAGGGTTCGAGAAATAAGTCAGAGAATTACAGACCAGTGAGTTAACGTCAGTGATTTGTAAATTATTAGAAAGGTTAATTAAAGACCATATGGTGGACTTCCTCGTTAAGCATAAATTATTAAATTCATCTCAACATGGATTCCTTAAAGCGAGGTCATGCTTAACAAATATGTTATGTTTTTTGGAAGAAATCACTAAGTGGATAGACGTGGGATTGCCAGTAGATATTATCTACTTAGATTTTCAGAAAGCTTTTGACAAAGTGCCACATCAAAGATTGCTACTTAAATTAAAAGCCCATGGTATCGGGGATAGCATAACTGACTGGATAGAACAATGGCTGACTGACAGAAGACAACGAGTTGTAGTAGATGGCGAAGTTTCAAATTGGAAATCGGTTTTGGGTGGGGTACCTCAAGGATCAGTATTAGGACCTATATTATTCTTAATTTATATCAATGACTTGGACAAGAGTATAACAAGTAACGTACTGAAATTTGCAGACGACACAAAACTGTTTAGAAAGGTTAATACTGATGGTGATAAACAACATTTACAAAACGATCTAGACAGATTAGTGAAATGGTCTGAGAAATGGCAGATGCTGTTCAATTTTGGGAAATGTAAATGCCTACATACAGGACATGGGAACTTGAATGTAAACTATAAAATGGGAGCTACTGTTCTTGGTACTACTGTAAAAGAAAAGGAGTTACAATTAGCGCTGATATGAAAGTTTCAGAGCAGTGTGGTGTTGCAGCTTCAAAGGGTAATCAAATTCTTGGATTGATTAGAAGAAACATAACATACAAAGGAAAAAAGTTGATTATACCTCTTTATAAAGCAATAGTTAGACCTCATTTAGAATACTGTATACAAGCATGGAGACCATATCGTAAGAAGGATATAGATACGCTTGAACGCATACAAAGGAGAGCAACTAAAATGATTCCAGAACTTAGAGACCTTAGTTATGAAGAACGCCTGAAAGAATGTGGTTTAACAACTCTAGAGACAAGGAGGTTAAGAGGAGATCAGATTGAAGTTTTTAAGATATTGAATGGGTATGAAAATATTGATAGAAATATGTTTTTCTCACTCAAGAAGGATAGCAAAACTAGAGGACATGAGGTAAAATTAGTAAAGGATCAATGTAGATTGGACATCAGGAAGCACTCGTTCTCACAGAGGACAATAAATGAATGGAACAAACTGTCTACAGATTGTGTAACTGCTAGCAGCGTGAATATGTTTAAAAACAAGGTTGACACATATCTCAGGAGGGCGGGTTATAAGTAGGTGAACATTGTTGGACTCTCGATAAGCCAATGGCTTCCTTGTCCACTTGCCATCTGGGCCTTTGGCTTGGATGGCAAATCTTGTTAAATCATTTAAGCCCTGCTATTCATACTTTTGTCCCATTCAAGATGTCCAGTGTAATAAGAGAGTAAAGGTGGACTGGGTGGCTGCAGGGTGGATTGGATGGCTGCAGGGTGGATTGGGTGGCTGTACTGTAGCTGGGAGGCCGTTGTAAAACTTGTTGTAATTGTGGTCAGGGACAATTGCATTTTGGTCAAGGAAAACTACATTTTGGTTGGAAAATTACATCTTGGTCAGGGGATTTTTTTTTAATTCCCTGTATGAACCTTGAAGCTGTTTGATTCCCCCCAGGAAGCCAAAGGTGACGAGGAAGGTGGTGGAGTCAGAGGAGGACGAGGAGACAAGCAGTCTGTATGCACGGATACAAGAGATGTTGGAGGGAGACTTCCCGGAGGATGAGGTGGACGACACCCCAGTGGCCTCCACCTCCAACTCACAGAGTCAGGTGGGCAGTCCGGCCTGTGACAGCCCCAAACCTAGCACCAGCACTGACATGGAGGTTGACGCGGACAGCTTGGTGGTCGATGACACGGGCAACAAGAATGACATGGAATCTGACTTCATCATTCCAGAAGGTAGATATTTGTTATTTCATTTACCAGAGGTGGAAGCGTTGTGAGACAAGATTATGGTTGTCTCCAGTAGGGTTGCCCTTGATGTATTATGTAATTATATGGGATGTGGTCCAGTCTCTTGACCCTTCCTTGTGGTCCAGGCATGGTGGTGGTTCAGTCTCTTGACCCTTCCTTGTGGTCAAGGCACGGTGGTGGTTCAGTCTCTTGACCCTTCCTTGTGGTCAAGGCACGGTGGTCCAGTCTCTTGACCCTTGTGTTGCAGTCATGGTGGTGGTCCAGTCTCTTGACCCTTCCTTGTGGTCAAGGCACGGTGGTGGTCCAGTCTCTTGACCCTTCCTTGTGGTCCAGGCATGGTGGTGGTCCAGTCTCTTGACCCTTGTGTTGCAGTCATGGTGGTGGTCCAGTCTCTTGACCCTTCCTTGTGGTCAAGGCACGGTGGTGGTTCAGTCTCTTGACCCTTCCTTGTGGTCCAGTCATGGTGGTGGTTCAGTCTCTTGACCCTTCCTTGTGGTCCAGGCATGGTGGTGGTCCAGTCTCTTGACTCTTCCTTGTGGTCAAGGCACGGTGGTGGTCCAGTCTCTTGACCCTTCCTTGTGGTCCAGTCATGGTGGTGGTTCAGTCTCTTGACCCTTCCTTGTGGTCCAGTCATGGTGGTGGTTCAGTCTCTTGACCCTTCCTTGTGGTCCAGACATGGTGGTTGTCCAGTCTCTTGACTCTTCCTTGTGGTCAAGGCACAGTGGTGGTCCAGTCTCTTGACCCTTGTGTTGCAGTCATGGTGGTGGTCCAGTCTCTTGACCCTTCCTTGTGGTCCAGGCACGGTGGTGGTCCAGTCTCTTGACCCTTCCTTGTGGTCCAGGCATGGTGGTGGTCCAGTCTCTTGACTCTTCCTTGTGGTCAAGGCGCATGGTGGTGGTCCAGTCTCTTGACCCTTGTGTTGCAGTCATGGTGGTGGTCCAGTCTCTTGACCCTTCCTTGTGGTCCAGGCACGGTGGTGGTCCAGTCTCTAGACTCTTCCTTGTGTTGCAGGCACGGTGGTTGTCCAGCCTGAGGCGGTCCTGGACTCTCAGCCCATCTACAATGGTCCTGAGTTCCGTCACAACAAGAAGACGCACAAGGTGTCCTGTGACCTTAGTGTGGTTGTCTGCTCCGCCTGCAACAAACAGATCAACCCCAACACCCCGGGCTCAGCCAAGAGACACCCGGTCCTCAAGGTGTTGATATGTAAGGTATGTACGTTGTATGCATAGTATGTGATGTGAATGTCATGTAGTACAATGGTGACAACTTTATACATGAAATGGCTCAACTAACCAGAATGACTCCTGCAGGAGTTAATTTAATTTTTTCTCATAATGTGTCATTTCCGTTTTTTTTTTCATAAAATATTAAAAACAAAATTAACAAATATATCAGAGGGATGTGTTACACATAGATGAGAAATCATTTGATTCTTGGTAAACCAACAGCTTCCTTGTTCTAATAGTTTTCTTGTGTCACTGGAAATCCCTAATTCTTGGATAGATCAGCAGAGGATTTCCATAGTAATGGTCGTGTTTCATATGCAGCCCAAGTTTGTTCACTACAAAGTCAACATGTAGTCTGGTTATCTTGTTACTGTTATTGCATAAAGTACAAATAATTGGTTTTAGTTTGATGTCATCCACCAGATGTAAAGATACTGTCTTGTGTGTCCGTCTGTCAGGTGTAAAGATACTGTCCTGCGTGTCCGTCTGTCAGGTGTAAAGATACTGTCCTGTGTGTCCGTCTGTCAGGTGTAAAGATACTGTCCTGCGTGTCCGTCTGTCAGGTGTAAAGATACTGTCCTGTGTGTCCGTCTGTCAGGTGTAAAGATACTGCCCTGCGTGTCCGTCTGTCAGGTGTAAAGATACTGCCCTGCGTGTCCGTCTGTCAGGTGTAAAGATACTGTCCTGCGTGTCCGTCTCTCAGGTGTAAAGATACTGCTCTGCGTGTCCGTCTGTCAGGTGTAAAGATACTGTCCTGCGTGTCCGTCTGTCAGGTGTAAAGATACTGTCCTGCGTGTCCGTCTCTCAGGTGTAAAGATACTGTCCTGCGTGTCCGTCTCTCAGGTGTAAAGATACTGTCCTGCGTGTCCGTCTATCAGGTGTAAAGATACTGTCCTGTTATGTGTCTACCTATCAGGTGTAAAGATACTGTCCTGCGTGTCCGTCTATCAGGTGTAAAGATACTGTCCTGTTATGTGTGTACCTATCAGGTGTAAAGATACTGTCTTGTGTGTCCGTCTATCAGGCTGTTGCACAGCTCATGTTTCACAATACAAAGGGACAATTAAGACAAATTCATGTTCACATTACACTGAAAGCTAAAAGCTTTTCTATAGCTGTTGTCAAGCTATGGAATACCTGATGCCTTAAACCAAGAAAATGTCAATATATTTTCACTTGTATATATGTAATTTTATGTAAGTTATCATGTTGTTGTCTCCAGAGGTGCTACACGTGGTACACGAGTGATGAGATAGAGCATGACCCGGAGGGAATGTATTATGTATGTTATCATGTTGTCTCCAGAGGTGCTACACGTGGTACACCAGTGATGAGATAGAACAGGACTCGGAGGGAATGGACGAGCAGTGTCGGTGGTGCGGCGATGGCGGCAATCTTATCTGCTGTGACTACTGCCATAATGCATTCTGCAAGGCCTGTATCAAACGCAACCTCGGGCGGACCGAGCTCTCGAACCTTCTCGATGGTGGTACGTTTCTTGTGTCTCATAATATGGGATGTGTATTAATAAAATGATAAACTTAATTTTTTACATTGATATCCAAAGTAAGACCCTGGTCGCTTGTGTTTACATTTGATTAAAATGCTACGGGCCATTCCAAGATGAAGTAGACAAAGTCTTTAATATCAGTTATTTATCAAATGTATATTTTTGTGATAGTCAATAATATGCTCATGTTCACGAATCTAAAAACCAAGCTTACCTAATACCTACATAGTACACCCATAGCAGTTACTTAATATAGTATGGCTGTAGCTCTCTGCCAAATAGACCCCCTCACGAATGTAACGTGAGTAACCGAAATGGCTACTTTTCCTTTTTGTCCTCCGTTCTTTGTATCTAGTAAACAAAACTGGTTATTTTCCTACCCTGCCATATACTACACATGTTGAAACCATGAATGTTACATGATAGTGACATGAAACATGGCAGCGATACATAAAAAATTGTAATGCAAAAAAATACGTAATGTGAGTAACCAATATTTGATCATGGTAGAACAGTGACAGTGTGTGATAACTGACATATTTAAAGGTGCTAGGCAATCCCTGGAATTTGGTGGGTGGACCACATCAGAAGAATCGATTCCAAAGCACCCTGCCCTTCATCTTGTCAGTACGCCTAAGTAAAACCCAAATTGGCAAAATTCCGAAATCATGTTGGGTGATTAGTATGTTATTGAACATGTCACGTCAGAATGACTAATCTGGTATCGGTGATGACCAGGTGGACTTTACTGGAAATGGCCAAACAGAGGGACAGCATTAATTACAAGAGATAAAATGGTTAAGGGGAGACAGTACAATAATAATATATATATATATTTTTAAAGTTCATAAATCTCACCATAAATTAATTGTGTCAAGTTACTGTATTGAAACTAAGCATATTTCATGATTTAATTTTTTTCCTTCTAATGTTTCAACCTGGGAGGGGGTAATCTCAAATTCTTTTAAACTAGCAAAAGTTTAATTGAATAGAAAGCTGATATCCCTCAACCAGTTTCTCAAATTCAAATGTTAGTAGCTAGATAATGAATTTTTCTAACTTTCTATGCATGGCCATTTGTGCTTGTCATATATAGTAAAAAAATATTTGTCTTAACCTGATAAGCCCTGAATTTCTGGGGGAGTTGATTTTGTTTCAACCCATGGGGTTATGAAATGCACTGTAACATGTAAACTCTTCATCAAAACCCTTACAATATATACATATTCTGAATCACAGAATATTTATCTTGCCAATGGTAATAATGTTATGATTAACTGTGGCTAATTAGCATATAATTAGCATATGTAAACAATTGCAAAATTAAATACGAAATCTAGTTTTATTTTATCACTCATGGACAAATGAAAGCACAAAAGGAGGCAAGTTTGGTATTAAAAGATAGGCCTACATGTCCTCTATGAACAGCAAGAGAAATTGTAATAATATCTGCACTTACCTGTGAAACATTACAGTTAGCATGCAAGTACTGTGCTTTTGGTTGATCGCATATATACATATAAATCACACAAAACTGTTCACAAAATAATAATATCTGAATGTTTTAAAAGTAATATTATGTTATCGTTTACCCCCCGCCTAACATGCACAATGACAATGCAAGTACTTACAGCCAACATATAAAACTTGCATAGCCATGATGGTTGCAAAAAACATTCCATAGAATTATACATGCTTGTATCAAACATGCTATAGAAGCACATTTTATGAGATCAATGACAATGTCACAATCTAGACACTACTCGGTTCATTTGGCCCAACTTTGCCATAAGATTTCACACCATTAATAGTAAAAAAAATTCGTGCAGAAATGACTAGGCCAACACAGTGTTGTGTGGGCTACTACTGGCAGCTGTGCTATCGCTCCCGGTGTTGGCTATCGGTGCCAGTTGTAAACGTAGACAGTAGTGACATCTGCTGCGTTAAGATCACTTCCACTGTCAATTACGACTGCTAAGTCCACACTTTGGCCCAACCAACTACATTCAGTATTACACTGACTAAGACGCTTGCGTAATATGTTCGTTTTATTCGGTGGCATCTCAGTTAAGAAACAATTCGAAACAATTTCCTGAGCAACGACTTCGAAAATGTAAACAGGAAAATAGGCAGTGCATAGCATTGTGGGATTGATAATGGGATTGATCTGCCTCGTTTTGCAAACAAACATAAACGCTCCAGATGCTAACAAACATAAAAGCTCCAGATGCAGGCTGAATGATTCATGAACTCGCTTTCGGCCAGCTCTGATGCTCATTTGCATACGGTAAATGCCAGATAAGGAGGTCGTCGGGAATTTGAACCTGTTTTTAAGGCGGGAAAATTTGACAGTGAAAAATGCACAGTGAAAAAATGGTGGTCATAGGACTTGTTCCACATTGTGGGTGCTGAAGGTCGTAAAATATATAAAAAGTTGACGTTTAAGATTTTATTATTCTGAAAATATAGCAAGTAAATACCTACTATTCTAAAAGATTATTGCCAGTATCCCTTACAGTAGTTTGCAATTTGGATGTTGTACTGCAACGCAGCAATGAAATACACACTGCTGAAATCATTTAACCCTTTAGACCCCGCACATTGAATTACGCGTGTGCTGCTTTTCCCCGGGCAACTGAGGCAGATTTTGAAAATTATGGATGCTTGTAGTTTTTAAGCTGTAGTATCAAAAGTATTGATATCTTATAATTGCAAGTTATGTTTATTTTGAAGCAAATTGAATTATCTATGCAATGGTGTTACTGTGGTGTATATAAGCCTGTTATATGTTGTCATTCTGAGGTATGGAACTTCGGAAATAATTTTTTTTTAACAAATATTGAGTGAAGTTTGACATGATAGGCATATTTTATTACAATAACATCACCAACTGCTGGCTCCACACAAGGAAATGTTCTTCCTATGCATGATACTGCACAAAGAATCCAATTTTGCACAAATGCACATTGCATGTCAGACATCCAAAGCATGTCTCAATTGCACGTCCAGATGGCTGTTTCACTCCGTTTTTGCGACACAACTGATAAGCTCATTTTGATGACAATGAGTTGTTGGAGTTCTCATCAGGGATGTCATCACTACTATTACTTGCCACCTGAAACATACAAACAGCTACAGTAATAAAAACAGAATAAGAATAAAAATTTGTATGCATTTGTCACATGTCATATCCATCACAACAATGTAAAATTATCATTTTTACAAGCAGCCAATAATTACAAGACTTTTTTTAAATTGACTAATATCTGAAATATAGATAAATATAATTAATTACAAAGACCACTGACACCGTCAATATAATAAAATTGTCAACAATGTCCAAAGGCAAAGCCATCCAGGCACCGCCCATCCAGATTCCAGGGGCCGGGCTTGACTGTTTACATGCTCGTCGGGCCAGATTGTTCTGTTTTATTTACTCATTTGCTTTATAATTCATTATATAACAACATGCACAACTAACAATGTAATCTAAGCCGAGTAAATGGCACAAAACACACAATGTCAGCGTTGAAACAGTCGACAAGTTGAATAAGATGGTGACCAGGCTACTCTTGGACGAAGAAAACCAACCGACGCCATCTTCAATTTATCGCTCACTCAGTCAAAGATCGAGCCACATATAAATCTTACCTCCACATCCATCTCAGAAGCACTTTCATCCGAAGATTCATCTCTAAAATTGCGCAAAATTCATCTGCAATGAACGTACCTGTTCTACGAGAAACGGCCATTTTTAAAGCCCACCAGTGCTCGACTTAAAATGCGATTATCTTCGAAACTTTCAATACGACCATATGTTAATTATACCGACAATTCATAGCTAAGATATGTAGAATTCCACTAGTTTTAGTTTCATATCAATCCACCCGATGACGCCACAGCTTTTTTCCCCAGCGGACGCTTGCGGGCGCCGTGGGGAAAACAAGGTCGGACACTTTCGGACGCGTGGGGTCTAATGGGTTAAAATCTGAAATAATTTTTTTTGCACTCAGTAGGCCCATTGTCCTCCCTCCTCATTCTAGAATTTTGCATTCACAATCTGTACCAATATATCTACATCGTCAACAAATTTCAGGTACATAGCTTGAAAACCTGTCGAGTGTCAAGTTAAAGGCACATGAAAGCGTAAAAAATAATGGATACAATTTTGGTTGTTTGTTCATATTATACTAGGCCATTACAGAAAAAATTTGTATGTAAATGCTTAGTTCTTTTGCAGAAGTGCTCAAGTATAGCCACTTAGTTATTGGTTAAAATGTAAGTGAATTATGAGACATCAACTTTTTGACCATTGGTTGATTTAACATGGAATGACCCAGGTACATATAAAGGTACATATAATCTAGAACTATGTATTCAAAAGGTTTTTTGCATTTGACAACAAAAAATATGTACATAATTTTCTTAGTAGAGATGGAATAGGTAGTAAAATCAGCTACAGGATTTTATATTGTGTTGTGATCTATTGATTAGATAAAAACACGAAATATGTCTATTTGAAATTTTTTCACCATGAAGCCGTTTGAGTACGGAATAATTTTTGGCTGCTAAATATAGGCCACTTTTCACTATATTAAAATTTTGGAAATCAGTATCTCATAAACTAATCAAGATAGAAACTTCAAAATTATCATATACCTACATATGTAGGTGTACTATTGGTCAAAACAAGATTAATTTGTTTTCTAACATGTTTTGTTGAAATATGGATCTATCGTCACTCGTTGGCTCAATTTCACACATAGAAACAACTTCAATGACAGATTGTGTGAGAACTAATATACAGATGTGGAGTTATTGCATGGATGTTACTATTTACATATAATGGAGAATAAGCAGGCCAAATCTCAGTTCTAGCACAAATATTTGTTTAGTTATTAGTATTTTACGTAGAACAAAAAATCTTCATGACTTCCGAAAAGCGGCAACAACGACAGAATCTGCCAAATTTGAAATGGTCATAACTCAGAATGACTCTTTATTGTGAAGTAGATATATCAGTCTGTCAATAAATGAATGAAATGAAAATTGTCATAAAAATAATTTTTTTTATATTTCACGCTACCGTGTGTTGCCTTCATAAGGCTGATGTTGCTAAGAGCAACATTTCAAAGTTTCTACTGCTTTACAGAATATAGTGAATGTGAGGTAAAAGATTAATGTTGTGCTAAGTAATCTAAACATTTATATTACCCCCAATTAAAAAAGAAGGATTAACTCATTACTTTGATGACTTTAATTTGTTGGTAATTTACCCAATAGATTTGTGTGGACCTCTGGTGATTGTTTCGGTAAAGGTTTAGCATTTAAAAGCAGCCATTTTCCCTATAAAAATATCTAGATATACTAATAATTTAAATGTTATGTATACATATTTTTATTATAGGTGTATTATAAATTTTAATGCCTTTTGTCCTTTTTAGTCTAAATTTAGAATGTGTTTTAACCAGCTTGTCTGTTTTTACAGTTTATTCTCTTAACTACATATGCATATTTAACATATGCAATTTTATGTAAAGTGCCCGAGAGCATTTTATTTTAAGTGGATTCATGCGCTGTATAAATTAAAATACTTCAGCTACATAATATCAGCAGCCATTTTAACTTGACATTACCCTCGTTGAAATGACTCATTACCTTGATGTTACTTTAATTAGTTGGTCATTTATACAAAATAGATTTATGTGGGCCTCTCATGATTTTATCAGTATTTTATAGCTGTTGTTTCTCTTTATAATGAATTATTTTAGTTATTGCTAAGTGGTGACCCTAGTTTGTGGTTTCAGGGGACAATGTCAAGTATGACCCTAGTGTGTGGTTTCAGGGGACAATGTCAAGTGGTACTGCTACATGTGTAACCCTAGTGTGTGGTTTCAGGGGACAATGTCAAGTGGTACTGCTACGTGTGTGACCCGAAGCCTCTCGCCCCGCTCATTGATGAGTGCACGTCGATCCTGGCAGCGATTGAGGACAACGAGAAGAAAGAGCGGGCACGGCAACACGCCAAGAAAGACAACAGGGTGAAGCCCAAGCAGGCTGGGCCAATCATAGCTGTACAGCAGCAACAACAACAGCTGCCCAAGCAGACATTTATGACCATCCAGCAGCAGCAGCAGCAGCAGCAGCAGCAGCAGCAGCAACAGCAGCGGCTGCTGCAGCAACAACGTATAGCTGTGAAGACAATACCTGGCGCCAGACTGCCTGGTCAGGTGGGCAGTCCAACTGTGCAGATGGTGCAAGGGGGTGGCAGAGTAGTGCAGCCCTATGACATCCCGGTGAATGAGTTCAACTGTGGAGCCATCCTGGACCGCATGTTGGCATCCACCCAGTCCATGAACCTGCTGCTGTCCTCCATGAAGGACGACCTGCGCTCAATCGCCAAGCACGGTGGAGTCAGTGAACAGTTCGTGCGACGAGAGGTGGCGAATAAACTGAAGCGGGCAATGACCGCATTCAAGAAGTCCTTCGATGACATCACGCTGTATGCTACGCACTCAACCCAGGTCGCAAGGTCACGACCCCAGCAACAACAGCGCACGTCCAACCCCGTCGCCCCGGTGCGCCCAGTGAGTATAGTGAAGCACGGGGCGCCAGTCAACCAGAACCAACCCAAAGTAATCCTCATGCGGACCACAGACGGCAAGCTGGTAAGGATGCCCATGACCGCAGCGAAGAACAGTAATATGCGCAGAGGGCCGCCAGGTCGATCGGGGGTTATTACCCCCACCATGGGCCAGGACCAGCGTAAAGCTGCCCCACACCATCAGAGCTCTGAAGTCGTCGTCATACTCTCAGACAGTTCAGACGAAGAAAGTGCGATGACCGTGAAAGGTCGGAGTTCAACCAATAAAAACGATGCAAAGGTGTCGCCGAAATCAGTGCGAGACTCGAGTAGTGCCAATCACTCGGAGGCGGAGTCAGAGGGAGGGAAGACTCCCAAGTCTGGGGCTAAGCGGAAGAGCTTCCATCTGAGAGTGTCCCTAGAGAGGGGAATCTCGCCTGACAACAAGAGGCATCGGCAAGGCTCAGGGGATGAGGGTGCAAGGAAGACAGGGAGGCAGAATGATGATAGGCTGGATAGGCTGGAAAAAGAGGAGGAGGAAGAGGCTAGGAAGAAAGCTGTCAGTGATAGGGAGGCTCGGAGACTACTGCGACAGGCTAGACGGGAGAAAGAAGAAACGAAGGACAGCCCAGCTCCACTCCCTGACGCCAGTCATGTCGGTGACGGGAATGGGAAGAAGGGAAGTCAACCTGCGAAAAAATTGGATGACGAACCAGAAAAGGAGGATGAGGAACTGGGAAAGGAGAAGGAATTGAAAGATGGAGGTGAGGATGAGACTCGCAAGTCTTCCCCTGCTGCTGCTGGTGATGGAGAAACTGTCAACTGCAACAAGACGTCTCGACGGGAAAAGGTAACAAAGAAACGTGACGCAAGATCTAAATTGGAGGGAAAAGAAATTGATGACGATTCCCCAAGTAAACCCACCAGTGACAATAACACTTCTGATAAAGACGGTGCAGACAAAGATGCGGAGCATGTTATGACGAATGGTGATCATACTGAAACGTGTTCAGACAATGAGAAACAGCTGCATAATGGTGATACAAACGCCAAGTCTAATGATGGGGCAGTGCAGCCAGCAGATGGCAGCAGTGCTATTGACGGAGCTGTATGGGACATCATGGACATCAGTGTGACCAGTGATGATCGACTAGATGGTGCCACTGATGTATCACCCCTCAAAGATGCTGTTAATGATAAGCTGCAGTTGAATGGTAAAAACGACAAAGAAGACCGACTGACACAGTCGAATAAGACGGTGGATGGTGACTCTTCGAAGAAGGGGGATTGTGACTCATCAAAGAAGGTTGATTATGACTCTTCAAAGAAAAAGATTGATTGTGACTCTAAGAAGAATAAGGCGGATTGTGATTCTGACGAGCCACCCAAGACACGTGTAGTGCAGGTAGATGGCGCCCCGGACCGGAAGGACACTAGTACGACTAGTGACAGCAGTCCAGGGGCGGCTAAACACGACCAGTCAGAAGACTTATTTGGCTCGCTCAGTTTTGAGCCTCTGTTTGAAATACAACCAATGAACAGTGATTCCAATGGTGAGGCAGAAGCTGAGGGTGCCACCACAGGGGAGGGCGATCACAAGGTGAAGGCCTTGAAGCGTAGCCGAGCTGACATAGAGGCTCAGCGTGTGCTGCACAAGGAATTACTAGAAGACAGTACAAGTCAGTCAGAGGCTGTTGACGCCACATCTGACAATGACAGTGATGATGTCACTAGCAGTGAGAATGTTGCATCGGAGCAGTCGAGTGGTGATGTCTACGATCCCCAGCAGGTGAAGAAGAGCAAAACTGATCGGTCACGTGGTCAGAAACAGCAGGAAAAACAGGACACAACTAAAGGTGAGATAACAGTGACCATGAACAGCTGAAACTCGATTTCGAAGGAATTAATTTTTCAAAAGGTCTTGTGTTCGGTGTCTGTTGTGCAGTTTGTCTGGTTGAACTCTTAAATTCTTGCTGTATTTGTACTCATTAAGATCTTCCAAAGAAGTAATTGGTTTTTTTTAAAGGAAAGGCACGTTTTTCACCCTTTGCTGTTGTTAGTTGTGTTGTTGCATGATTCTAAATGGTACAAACATCTGTTTCTTCGTGTTCTCTGATAATGTGGTAAATTCTTTTATATCTGCGCAATAAGGTACGAGTTCTATTAATCTTCATGTTCATGCATAAAACTGATCACTGAAAATGCACGATGTCACTTGGTTCACACTTCAGATATGAAATTGGCTGTTGTCGTTATGAAGTACCATTTTGACAGTTTCTGTCAGTGATATTGGAGAAAACCTACTGTTGTAGCCAGAGACAAAAATGACAACCTGCGTTGTTGTTGAATCATTATAATACGTATCGTTGGATGTCTGGTGAAAACCTTGCCTTGCCTTCTAGTATGCCAGTGTTATTCTAGAGTCTAATCAACTTGGTGCTACAGGAGCAGAGCGTGCCTTGCAGGGAACTGGCAAACCGGTGAACCCCTGATAATTTAGTTATTCAAATCTCAGTTGTGTTATCGACTAATTTTTTCTGTCTAATGCAGTGTGTCAGTTGTGGAGTTTAAACCTTGGCAGGATATCTGTGTTGCCTGAAGGCAGTGGGTTGTTATGACCGCATACTGACAGTGACGATCACAAATTTGACAATATATTTGTTTGCTACAAGTTGTCGAGTTTGGCCTGACCAATAGTGAGAGGGTCTATGATGTGGCCTGACCAATAGTGAGAGGGTCTATGATGTGGCCTGAACAATAGTGAGAGGGTCTGTGACGTTGTTGAGAGTTTGCTGTAGGCATGCACTGTTTGTTGCTGGTTGGTTGGTTTATGTACACAAGTGTTTATGTAAGAAACAGAAGCAAATTGGATACTATTGTATTTTAATTTGGTTCAGGACATGGGGGGAACTCCCCCTTTCTGGCATTAGAGCATGGTACGTCATGGTCGTCAGTGCAGAGCTGTGTTAACTGGTGGTATTCATGTAACATGAAGCAGTGAAGCTTCGAATCTGTTAGTGTAAGTTTAGTTACTGTTATTGACCCGAGTTGTAATATGTGTGAAGACACGGATGATATCAGTTTGAGCTACATTCCTTGTTGGTCGATGACGTCAAGCTCATCCTAGTGTTTGATGACGTCAAGCTCACCCTAGTGTTTGATGACGTCAAGCTCACCCTAGTGTTTGATGACGTCAAGCTCACCCTAGTGTTTGATGACGTCAAACTCACCCTAGTGTTTGATGATGTCAAGCTCACCCTAGTGTTTGATGACGTCACGCTCACCCTAGTGTTTGATGACGTCAAGCTCACCCTAGTGTTTGATGACGTCAAGCTCACCCTAGTGTTTGATGACGTCACGCTCACCCTAGTGTTTCTGAAGTGTTTGTGATGATTTTAGGTAGTTTATAAGCAGCTGGTATATGACCCAGTTAGAGCAAGAAGGACATCAGCTGGTATATGACCCAGTTAGAGCAAGGACATCAGCTGGTATATGACCCAGTTAGAGCAAGAAAGACATCAGTTGCTATGTGACCCAGTTAGAGCAAGAAGGACACCAGCTGGTATATGACCTAGTTAGAGCAAGAAGGACATCAGCTGGTATATGACCCTGTTAGAACTAGAAGGACATCAGCTAGTATATGACCCAGTTAGAGCAAGAAGGACAACAGCTGGTAGAATAGCTACCAGGTAGTGTAACGTGGCACCTAGTAATGCCACAATTTTACAGTGTAGAGATCTTTTCGGCATAATGATGGTGAATTTTTGTTAGACATGTTTTGTTCTGTGTGAGATGTTCCCTTGTGTTGCAATTTTATATATTCTTTTCTTCAGTACTCAGTGATTAGTGAAATGTGATAAATACCTGAATTGTAGACTGCAGTGCTGTTGAACATATTTACTAGAGTAATATTTCCCTGCCACAGGTTGCAGTAACTAACAAAGACTCCAGAAAGACACAAGTGCCTGTTTGGGTGCTTGTTCCTAGAAATGTGTACTCAATAGTTAGATCACTGAATACTTCTCAGACAATGATTTGGGCCATTACAAAAGCTTTAATATTTTGTCCAAATCTTTATTTGTTTTGATGCTCCAATTCCAAAGGTTTGAGTTTAAAGAATTACTATCGTAACTATCATCCCACAATTATGATAATGTAAGTTACATAATTATAGCTTAATCAAAACTAGTTGACACTAATCAATCAGTTGGTCATAGTTATTATATTATTAGGCCCAAGAACAGTTAAGGTGTTTTAACTCAGGGTCTATGCTATAAAACATGATCTATACAAACATTTTTAAAATGTATTTAATAAAGTAATCCCGTGTGAAGATGGTTAGGCCATTCAATTATAGTTGGTACAAACCACAGATGTTTACTATCGCAGTAGCATAGTTTTTTGATAAACAGTGGGTTCCGCTTGTCAAAATTGATTTCAAATTTGGCATCAACTATGTGCTGCTGTCCACTTGCTCTGATTAGGTCTTTCGTCTTCCCCCATCAGTCGCCTACAATTGTGCTGCATTGGAAAAGAATGATGTTCAGTGATATTTAGAATGTACTTAGGTAAGCATTAGTTCATACAAGAAACAGATACATTTTAAAAATAAAAGAACCAATATGATAATTATAATAATAATACTTATATGTTATCGCTGCTTAAATTATATTTTTGAAGAGTTGCAAAGCAGTGGACTTGTCAGTTGTTATGTCATGCATGATATCATTTGTTGTAAGACAGAAAGTCATGTATACTGACCAGTCTGTGATGGCAATAAATGTATTGTATAACCTCTTGGTTGTTTGCCTTTTTTGTAGTTATGAAACATAAGAAAGTTGCTGGTTAAAGTAAACTAAGGATAAATATTTCTTTCTGGGTCTGAAACAAGCTGGTGTCTGGGAGATGAGTGGTAAAGGGGCCAGTATTTGTGACAGTTGTTGGGTAAGTTTAATTGTATTGCGGAAACTGACCAGTATGTGACCGGGGCCGGGTTCGTATGAAGGTTCTCAGTTTACAAAATCTTTGTAGCTACATGCATTTGGGATTGCTTCAAGTTACTGAATCTGTCAAACGTCTGCATTAGTAATTTAGTTCCTTTGTACAGTACGAGAGCTTCGGGAAAGCGGCCCCTGTGCATTGTCAGAACCACAGAGGGCAACTTGTAGGATGACCAGTTAGTAATAAGTGATGGTCATGGTGTAATAAATGAGTTGACTAAAGTTTTAGTAGGATGTCATTAGAGGAAGGCAAGGCATGGTTTCCAGACTGAAATTTACATTTGGCTAGAACACAATCAAGTGTACATAGTGTTGCACAAAAGTTACAACTGTAAGAAAATACAACTGTGCTGTATCAAGGTAACATACATGCTATGTCATATCCACACATGTCAAGTATCTGGATCCGAAAATGTCTTCTTATTCAAATTTGGTTTAGAAATAAATCATGGCTCATTATGGATTAGAGAAGATGACCCATGGACAATTATACACACATGGAACATTCTGATAAAAGCATTCATAATTCACATGACAAAATGTTATTTTAATTAAACGTTTTTGGTGAAGATATAATTTATTCATGAAAAAACCTTAAGTAAATATTCTGTTATGATTTGTTAATTGTTAGACAATATTATTTATTGGTAGACCAGATTGTGCTGCTGATGTTGATGAAATACTGCATTCTATTCACGTAAACAACAGCACAACAAGGCACAATGTGTTAACACAAACCCATCATGTCTTGGATTTGTACATTATGAAGCTGTAATTTCATGCAGTCCTGTCAGATCAAGTAGCAGAGAAAAGAAAGGTCTCTGTCTTTGTGTCCTTTTACTAATGCACCTTTTTAGACAGCCAAGATTTTTCGTAAACATCACAAAACTCGGCATCACATTTAGCATAGTTGCCCCAATAATACATTCACCCCAATAGTACAGTCACACCCTTTTGTACAGTTGTCACATTTAGCACAGTTACCCCAATAATACAGTCACCCCAATATTACAGACACTCCAGTAGTACAGTCACTAGTCACCCCAATAGTATAGTCACACCCTTTTGTAAAGTTGTCACATTTAATCACATTTAGCACAGTTACCCCAATAATACAGTCACCCCAATAGTACAGTCACACCAATACTAGTCACCCCAATAGTATAGTCACACCCTTTTGTAAAGTTGTCACATTTAATACAGTCACCCCAATAATACAGTGCTAGTGTTAAAGTGGAAAAGTAATCATTTAAATGTTATGTAACGCTGGAGAATGTAAATTTCTGCAAATTGTAAGGTAAGTATTTTGTAAATTTGGGTAAGTAGTGCAACTGTAAATATGTGGACCTACAATTCAGTAATGTAGAGTCCATGCATACATGTGTACACTATGAAGCTATGAGAAAGGACTAAAGAAACACCTGTATAATGTAGTCTCTTTAAAACAGTTCATTTGTTACTTCGATAAACTTGAAATAATAGTTAGCTGGTGAAGATTTAAGTTACTGAAACTTTAAAACAGTGGTGTTTGAATAAATAGTTTGCTGTTTGAAGAATCAAAATAAGAAGTTAGTTTAATAAACACATCCAACCAGTCGCATGGAACAAATGAACATTGTTTTAATAAACACATCCAACCAGCCACATGGAGCAGATCAACATTCTTTTAATAAACACATCCAACCAGCCACATGGAGCAAATGAACATTGTTTTAATAAACACATCCAACCAACCACATGGAGCAAATGAACATTGTTTTAATAAATGCATCCAACCAGCTACATGGAGCAAATCAACATTGTTTTAATAAACACATACATCCAGCCACATGGAGCAGATCAACATTGTTTTAATAAACACATACATCCAGCCACATGGAGCAGATCAACATTGTTTTAATAAACACATACATCCAGCCACATGGAGCAGATCAACATTGTTTTAATAAACACATACATCCAGCCACATGGAGCAGATCAACATTGTTTTAATAAACACACATCCAGCCACATGGAGCAGATCAACATTGTTTTAATAAACACATACATCCAGCCACATGGAGCAGATCAACATTGTTTTAATAAACACATACATCCAGCCACATGGAGCAGATCAACATTGTTTTAATAAACACATACATCCAGCCACATGGAGCAGATCAACATTGTTTTAATAAACACATACATCCAGCCACATGGAGCAGATCAACATTGTTTTAATAAACACATCCAACCAGCCACATGGATCAGATCAACATTGTTTTAATAAACACATCCAACTAGCCACATGGATCAGATCAACATTGTTTTAATAAACACATCCAACCAGCCACATGGAGCAGATCAACATTGTTTTAATAAACACATACATCCAGCCACATGGAGCAGATCAACATTGTTTTAATAAACACATCCAACTAGCCACATGGATCAGATCAACATTGTTTTAATAAACACATCCAACTAGCTACATGGATCAGATCAACATTGTTTTAATAAACACATCCAACCAGCCACATGAAGCAGATCAACATTGTTTTAATAAACACATCCAACCAGCCACATGGAGCAGATCAACATTGTTTTAATAAGCACATCCAACCAGCCACACGGAGCAGATCAACATTGTTTTAATAAACACATACATCCAGCCACACGGAGCAGATCAACATTGTTTTAATAAACACATCCAACCAGCCACATGGAGCAGATCAACATTGTTTTAATAAACACATCCAACCAGCCACATGGAGCAAATCAACATTTTTTAATAAACACATCCATCCAGCCACATGGAGCAAATCAATATTGTTTTAATAAACGCATCCATCCAGCCACATGGAGCAGATCGACATTTTTTAATAAACACATCCAACCAGCCACATGAAGCAGATCAACATTGTTTTAATAAACACATCCAACCAGCCACATGGAGCAGATCAACATTGTTTTAATGAACACATCCAACCAACCACATGGAGCAGATCAACATTGTTTTAATGTTATGTTTGATGGTTTTTGTTGTTGTCACTAGTCTTGTTGTCAGACCCCATGTGTCCACTAGAATCAATTTAATTACAGTGGTAGCACCATACGTAGAGTAGTTTAACCTACAGGGCTAAAATTGGACAGATTAGAACACATTTGGAGTGTGTGAAAAACATTGCTGGCTGAGTTTATTTCAGAATGAACCTTAGAACATGAGCAACACTGATAGTTTCCCTTGAATGTGGGCGTATCTAGAGATCTCCGTGTAGTGGGAGTTGATGGAAGCAGCTCCTGGGGGAGCTGTGGTATGGTGATGGAACCTTGGTTTGTTTCAGGGAGAGGGCGGCGGATGAAGATGAAGAAGGATAAGTCTAGGCAGCATCACCAGGACATGTTGGGGGAGGATTCTGAGGAGGAAGGGAAGACATCAAGGAAGGACAAGAAGCTCCGTGTTAAGAGAAAGAAGGAGAAGTATTCCGGAAGTGATTCAGATGAAGACTTGGCCAAGACGGTGCCATGTGAGGTGATGTCAACGAAAGCGCGGAATCTTCAAAAGAAAGCTAAATCAAAGTCAGGTAGGAAAACATCACAACAACAGAGTGACAGTGACAGTGACAGTGACAGTGACAGTGGTGATGGTGAAGTGTCAAAGCATAAGTCGAGGTCTGGGAAAGAGAAAGAATCCAAGAAGGGAGGAGGGAAGAAAGTGGAAAGGGAGGACTCGGAGGAAGGAAGGAGCAGTAGGCACAGGGAGGGAAAGAAAAACGGTTCATTGAAGGAGAGTGACAGTGAAAAGGGTAGATCAAAAAAGGGTTGCAGAAAGAAAAAAAAGAAGAGGGACAGTTGCTCAGGCAGTAGTGACAGTGAATCAAGACAATCAAGGAAGAAGGTCTGTAAGCAACGCAAAGATCAGTCTGAGGACAAATCTGACGAGGAATCCAAGGAGAAGGGATCAAAAAAGGGAAAGGGAAAAGATGATAGAAAGAAGAAAGCACAACAGAAGCAGGAGGAGGAATCTGAAGGAAGCTCTGGTGAAGCCAAGGCAAGTGAGAAGAACACTGAGGCAGCAGAAGTCACTGATTCCGCCAGTCCTACAAAGAGCAGGCGATTGTCCAAGATTGGGGCAAAGTCAACTCCACGAAAAAAGAACATGCACTCATCCGATGATTCCAATGATGATTACATATCACGAATGCCGTCCCGATCTGGAAAATCGTCTGACTCTGAGGATGTTGAGGATCTGCTAAGGCCAAGGAGAAGACGGATGACAAAGAAGAAAGCAGTGTCAGGAGACGAGCGCGATGAAAAAGAATGTGCAGAATCTTCTAAAACGAAAGATCACTCAAAGAAATTTGAAAAAAAATCTAGCAAAAGTATTAAGAAGTCGGAGAAAGATAGTTCAGCTCAACAGAGTGGGTCTGTCTCGAGTTACGACTCAGAGCTGGAGAAGGACATTGATCGACTGGCCAAGATGCCTGTGTTGTCTAGCAAGAAGACAAAGGACGCTGACAAGAAGGATGCTGAGAGTGACAGTGATAGCAGCAAGGAAGATGCAGATAAAGGGCGGACAAAGAAACAGACAAAAACACGTAAGTTGCACAACACACCATCTTGATCCATTTGATTTTCAAGGATGTTATTAAAAGAATATATATACTGTAATCAGAATCAATGTAATCGTAAAAGAAATCAGTGTTATTACGATTACTTTTCGGATTTCCAGTTTAATCTGTTATGAATACATGATATTAAAAAATATGATTACTTAAAAATATGTAATTTATTACGGTGTGCCTCTAAGATGGACAACCTCTCTTGCAACTAGGTTATTTTCCAAACAAAATGCAACTACAGAAATATTGATAGTAGATGTTTTATTGCACTTGATGAAAATATTGAATTTCTGGCAGAATGCTGAATAGTGAAAGTTGTTATTAGAAAGCAGCATGAACATATCTCCTTCCACTGTTGCAATCTTATTCCATGGTTTCAAAATTAATGCTTGTGCAATTGTCATAAATTAACATTTTCAGTGGATAAAGTAGTGACATTTACATATAGATCATATCATGTTTCTGCCGAGTCTGTGTAGTGTAGAGAATGGTGTGATCCAGGGTTGAAAAAATCATGATTTTAAAAAAATTTGATTTTTTATTGAAATCGGATTTTTTTTATTAATTAATTTTTTTTTTAATCTGGTATATAGATATTTATATTGATAAACTCTTTCAAACGTGTTCTATTCAAATCGATTTGGGTACTTGTCTTAACAGAGGAATAGCTCAGACATACACAATGTCATAAAATACCTGACTATCAGGCTATCTGATGACAATACAACTACACAAGTGTGCGCATTTCATTCTTTTGTATTAAAAAACACATAAACTTGGTTGATCTCTATGCTTGTAAATTATTTATTTCAATTATTTGTGTTAAATTAATATAAATCAGTGATTAAAAAAATCGGAAGATAAAAAAATTATATATCAATTATTTTTTTGGAGTGATTTAAATCATGATTTAAATCAATGATTGAAATCAAATGACTTAAATCAAACAACCCTGGTGTGAACCAGCCACACTTTGTTTGGAGACATCTGACCATTTTTTCTGGTGGAGAAATTTTGCTGTAAGTTAAAATTGTAGTCTTTGTTTACATTCTTTGTATTTTTTTTCTGTTTTTTATTTCGGTTTTATGTATTTTGTTAATGACTGCACGTGTTGTTGTTGATTTCTGTTTTCTGTTATTTTGCTGTTTAATGACTAAACCTAATGGCTGCAGTCTTCAAGGGAAAGCATACAAAGAACAAGAAGAGTCTTCATGACACTGATGACCTCGACTCTGAGGGAGACAAGGATGAGGAGGAGGAAGAGGAGGAGGAGTCAATGGACCAAGTAGGGATCAGTCACAGCTGTGGGGGCAGTTGTTGGTGTAATTTTGTAGTTTGTAAGGGATGATTGACCAGACATAAACATTCCTGGATATCGATGTCATTTAACATCAGACTCCTGCTACATGAAAGTTTAAATTACATTGACCTGTGGCAACCTGTGAACATGTCCTCCTTCCTGCTGTGACACATACGTCCATATTGAGCCGTCATAACGCCTGAAGTCAGCACCCTTGTGAACTGTGAACTGTGATTGAACCAAAAGTGATGTTTTGGGGAGAAATACGTTGATCTCTGACATTAAACGAAACATCTCCTAACCCCCTCCTCCAGATGAAACATCTCCTAACCCCCTCCTCCAGATGAAACAGCTCCTACCCCCTCCTCCAGATGAAACAGCTCCTAAACCCCATCCCCAGATGAAACAGTTCCTACCCCCTACCCCAGATGAAATAGCTCCTAACCCCCTCCCCAGATGAAACAGCTCCTAACCCCCTCCCCAGATGAAACAGCTCCTAACCCCCTCCCCAGATGAAACAGCTCCTAAGCCCTCCCCAGATGAAACAGCTCCCAAATTAGACTAACAACAGGGAATCACAAAATAGACTAACAACAGGGGAATCACAAAATAGACTAAAAACAAGGAATCACAAAATAGACTAAAAACAAGGAATCACAAAATAGACTAACAACAGGGAATCACAAAATAGACTAAAAACAGGGGAATCACAAAATAGACTAACAACAGGGAATCACAAAATAGACTAAAAACAAGGAATCACAAAATAGACTAACAACAGGGGAATCACAAAATAGACTAAAAACAAGGAATCACAAAATAGACTAACAACAGGGAATCACAAAATAGACTAAAAACAGGGGAATCACAAAATAGACTAACAACAGGGGAATCACAAAATAGACTAACAACAGGGAATCACAAAATAGACTAACAACAGGGGAATCACAAAATAGACTAACAACAGGGAATCACAAAAACAATAATTGTAAAAAATTAACCAGGAGAAATTGTGTCTGTGTAGATGTCTGATGACAATGTTAACACGAGACCGATTGAGGCGATGTCAGATGACCCGGACGAGTGCGCCCGGAAGGCCCTGATAGCTGATGACAGCGGGGATGACGACAATGATAGTGACAATGATGATGAAGACACAGATATAGGTAGGTGCTTTTGGGTGCTGTAGCTCTGTGGTTAGAATGTCGGACTCAGTCAAGACGACTTTGCTTTAAATCCTATAGCTGCCGTTTCGAAGCTTTGTCAGTTTAGTTTCCGTTACATCAGTTCACTCAGCTGTATATAATTTTTATTGGTGGCCGCCGATTCAAAATGCTTCAGGCCAATTCAGTTTGTGAAATGTGCAAGTTATCAGCCCCATCCCGCTGATTCCCCCCGGCGGCTACGGCTTGGTCGGACTGTCTCAGTGATGTACGTAACAGTACTTACTAACCTATGCTAATTTGATATAAAATTCAGTTGTATAAACTACTTTGTCTTTGACTGAGACGAAAGTCGGGGCAGCACTTTGGCATTGTGGCGTAGGAGTAAACACTTTGGCATTGTGGCGTAGGAGTAAACACTTTGGCATTGTGGCGTAGGAGTAAACACTTTGGCATTGTGGCGTAGGAGTAAACACTTTGGTATTGTGGCGTAGGAGTAAACACTTTGGCATTGTGACATAGGAGTAAACACTGGCATTTTGGCATAGGAGTAAACACTTTGGCATTGTGGCATAGGAGTAAACACTTTGGCATTGTGGCGTAGGAGTAAACACTTTGGCATTGTGGCGTAGGAGTAAACACTGGCATTTTGGCATAGGAGTAAACACTTTGGCATTGTGGCATAGGAGTAAACACTTTGGCATTGTGGCGTAGGAGTAAACACTGGCATTGTGGCATAGGAGTAAACACTTTGGCATTGTGGCGTAGGAGTAAACACTTTGGCGTTGTGGCATAGGAGTAAACACTTTGGCATTGTGGCGTAGGAGTAAACACTTTGGCATTGTGGCGTAGGAGTATACACTTTGGCGTTGTGGCGTAGGAGTAAACACTTTGGCATTGTGGCGTAGGAGTAAACACTTTGGCGTTGTGGCGTAGGAGTAAACACTTATAACATTTTTATTAGCTACGGTATCATTTAGTTATAATTTATACATTTTTGTGGGGCCAGTTCAAACTCAGCAGGATCAGTCTAAAATGGAACTGGGCCAGTTAAAAAAATATGGGCCAGTTAATTTTTTTGCAAATTTCAGACACTGTGACAGTGATGGATATGTGAATGAGTAGTCTTCATGCAATAGTTGCAGCATGGCTGAATGCTTCCCAGAGAAGTCGAGTTGGTGTTGGAATGAACAGGTCTACCTGGGTGAAGTGTATAAAGTGCATTGGATAGTTCCAAGGACCTGCTGTGGTGTTATATAAACAGGGCATCATGTTTGAGGCGATCAATTGCTCTCGCTCCCTATCGCTCGCGCAAATTAATATTCTAGGGAACGATTTATCTCTCGCGTCAATTGCTAAAATCGCTCGCTGCCTGCAAGTGTTCGTCTTGACTAGGAATTTCTTGAGTATTAGATTCACTACGAAGGTCTACCCTCTTTATAACTCAGTGTTCGGGCTCCAATATTATATATTCGGAGTTCACATATCATCTGTCACCGGGGATGGCGATTACAGCCCGCTGCACCAAGATTGCAAAAATGCCATCGAAGCCATGATGTGCTGGCTTTAAATGTAGCTTTAAATGTAACATACTGTTGTATGTCGAAGTGAATTAAATACATGTAAACATGTACAGTTATGGAGCAACAATATTTCACTACGATCTGATTGACCAACTATGCTGTAATGGGAATCGAAAATAATAACCTGGATCTGAGCTACCGAACTCGCATATGAGTTGACACGGAGTGTAAAAGTTGATTAAACATTGAAAACAAACAATTTTAATAATTGTTCCACTTCGTCTTTCAACCGCTCTGAACACATAAATTCACAACGCACATCTCCGGTACCACTTAACATTGATTCACTGTTTCATGTGCGGATGACAAATTCATATTTTTGCCCACCGAGTTTGAGTTGTGTGTTTGGCATTATGATGCAATGTAAGCAGTTTATATTGGTGTTGCCTACTAAACTTCATATATATGACTATACATCTGATTCTTATACAAAGCGTATTTGTGAATCTCAGTTGCAATTTTCAAACCGCCTAAGCAAAGTCGCACATGAAGTCGCCACGGCAAGGGCACAGCATGCTTCCACTGGGCTTCCCTAGGCTACGACTGCGGTGATCGATGGCATATTGCAATTCAAAACCGTTTCACCAATTGCAACCCAATGGGGTTTACTAAAGTAAACATTTAATTCATTGCACAAAAGTCATAGCGCCAAAAAGTACCAATTAAAATTTCATGGTGACAGCGACAGAATCCAAATGGGAAATGGTGGCGCCACCACACAAAAAAAAATCGCTCGCCTAAATTAATTTGGCATATTTAGGCGAGAGAATTGTCGTTCGCCTGTTCTTTTCAAACGTGAAACCCTGATATCAGAATTTACCTTTGAAGTATTGCATCATGAGCAAGTTGTACTTTCCTCAGTTTAATAATTATCCATTTCATGCTAGAACCGGAACTAGGGCGAACTAGGGCGTAGTTACTGCACCAACTCTGGAATTCACTCCCTGCTAGCGTTAAGTCGGAAACATCATAACATGTTGCTGTCATCTGAAGACTTACCCGCCCTGCTCTCCTTACCCACCGTACCCTCCTTACCCGCCCTCCCCTCTTCACCCACCCTACCCTTCTTACCCACCCTACCCTCATTCCCCGCCCTCCCCTCCTTATCCGCCCTCCCCTCTTTACCCACCCTACCCTTCTTACCCGCCCTACCCTCCTTACCCGTCCTACTCTCCTTACCCGCCCTATCCTCCTTACCCACCCTACCCTCTTTACCCGCCCTACCCTCTTTACCCGCCCTACCCTCCTTACTCGCCCTCCCCTCATTACTCACCCTACCCTCCTTACCCGCCCTACCCTCCTACTCTTCTTACCCACCCTACCCTCCTTACCTGCCTTACCCTCTTTACCCACCCTACCCTCTTTACCCACTCTACCCTCCTTATATGCCCTCCCCTCTACCAACCCTACCCTCCTTACCCGCCCTCCCCTCTTTACCCACCCAACCCTTCTTACCACCTTACCTGCCCTACACTCCTTACCCTCCTTACCCACCCTACCCTCTTTACCCGCCCTACCCTCTTTACTCTCCGTAGCTCCCCAGTGCATTCATCCATCTGTTGACAACATTAATATTACTTAAGATTTTGAGATTGCTTAACACTTGTTTGATGTGCCTCTGAGCTTAACACTTGTTTGATGTGCCTCTGAGCTTAACACTTGTTTGATGTGCCTCTGAGCTTAACACTTGTTTGATGTGCCTCTGAGCTTAACACTTGTTTGATGTGCCTCTGAGCTTAACACTTGTTTGATGTGCCTCTGAGCTTAACACTTGTTTGATGTGCCTCTGAGCTTGGGTTTCTCAGGATTTAGGCACAAAGATATTTTCAAATTATTATTTCTGCTTAGATGAGATGAGCAAGTCATCAAAACAGATGTGTTCGAAACTAAAGAAAGATGAAGAGGCGGAAAATGAAGATGATGAGGCGTCAACTTCTGAAGACAATGAGGCCGCAGTTAAAGGACGTAAGAAGACATCTAAGCTGCTGGATGCAAAGTTGTCAGAGTCTAACGATGACAGTGACATCAAACCAAAGACTAAAAAGTACGTGTTTCTTCCCTGCTATGTTTGTTAGCGTTTGACCAGACGAGGTGTGACGTGTGATTACTACCGACGTATTGGCTTCTATTATCAGTGGTTTATATGTATTGTTTATGCAACAATTTTCATAAAATCCACTACATTTTGCCTACATACACCAGCTGCAATCCAATATTCCTGGGTATCTGAAATATTGTGTTATTAAACTTTTTTATAAATTTGTCTTACATGATTTCTTATATGATTGAAGCTACATTTACTGGACCTGATTTGCCATGTTCAACAAATAAGTGTTATTAATAAGCTATTTTCAACAAATTATTTAGTCGAGTTTTATTTTATTCATAGATTTTCCATCACTTTCACTTGTTGGCTATGTTCCAGGAAAGTGAAAGGGAAGAAGAAAGGGAAGAAAGTGCTAGGGAGCAGCAGCAGCGAGTCAGAGCTGTCCTCCACAGAAGAGTCCTCCGACGACTCCAGCTCGGAGGACAGGAAGAAGAAAAAGAAGCGTGGTCGTAGACCCTCGGACAGCTCCTCTGAGTCTGACTCAGACGGGAAGACGAAGAAGAAGAAGAAGAAGGGAAAGAAGAAGCGACGACGCATCAAGACAGCGGACTCGTCTGACAGCGACAAGTCTGGGGTAATTCCCTTAGTTCAGTTTATTAAACCATTCATCACAGTATTCAGTACAGCTGGAAATATTCATGAGTGTTTAAAGTTTGCGATGTTACATTTTTTTACAAAAGCGGAAAAAAAATTTCCGCAGTTTTTTGTCGCATTTGTGATATAACATCGTCCCAGTTCAGGTTTTAGTAGGGCCAGTCTATGAAATAAAATCATAACTTTTGCTGTTATTTAGTCAAACTTGCAACAGTAAGCTGTATGACATGAGTAGTCTGGTGGGTGCAATGATTGTCATGCAGTTTGTGTCATGACAGAGTGATGACGATGATGACAACCCCAACACGACAAAGCGCAAAAAGATCCGTAAGATCCTCAAATCTAAGAAACTGTCCGAGCAGACAGTGGCTGCCACCAAGGCAGAGGAGGATCGACGCAAGAGGATCAAGGAACGACAGGAACTGGTACGCTAGGGCATAGTCAACGTTTATTCTGGTCATCATTTCTGAATAAAGGTTATACGTTATACTTTAATTGATTTTTGTAGTTGACAACTTTAGAATTTTGTCCGGATTTTCTTTTAACCAAAAACGAAACATCTTGGCAGTTATTTTCTACCAACGTGATGAATATTTTTACCAACTTTAAATTTGCATACTGATTTGAGACTGCCTAAGCCTTTGATGTCATGAGGATTTTGGTGCAATGTAGATCATTGTATTGTTTGAGTGTCTGTATTGTATTGTATTGTGAATGTCTGTGTTGTATTGAGTGTCTGCATTGTATTGAGTGTCTGTACTGCATTGTATTGAGTGTCTGTATTGTATTGTATTGTATTGAGTGTCTGTACTGTATTGTATTGCATTGAGTGTCTGTATTGCATTGTATTGTACTGGGTGTCTGTATTGTATTGTATTGAATTGTACTTTGAATTGTATTGTACTAAATGTCTTTGTGGTGTCCAGTACAATGAGGTGACTGTGGAGGACGCCAACTCTCCGACCAAGTGTCCCAAGACCACCAAGCTAGTGCTGGAGATGGACCCAGAAACCAAGGAACCCATCATAGAGGTTCATAAAGACCTCATCTGCCTCCTCAAACCTCACCAAGTTGAAGGTACAGCTGTTCTATGATTCTAATGGCTGCACTGGTTCTCGTACTGTTGTTAATAATTTTATGAGGAAACAAAAAGTGTTTATAGTCAATAATCGAGGAACTCAAAGACAAACTCAAAGGCCAGAACGCCCGAATCAACCCGACTACGCCTCACGGACAGAATGTCTAAATCAACCCAACTATGCCTTGTGGCCAGAACGCCTCAAATTTTCCGGCAACAGGAGCCATTTTTAAAATGCGTAACTGTAAACAGTGTTGGCCAATAATGGCATTTCCTTCCGGCAGTCGGCAGATAATATAGTGAAGTTTGACTATCAAATAAAAAAGTTGGAAATGTTAACGATTTCTGTGACTAAGTACAAGTTTTACTGCCAAACTTGTTCTGGGTTCGTTGTCAAATAATGAAAACAGAACCACATTTAAGCTACGGTTTTGGTTAGGTAATTTTCAGCCAATCAAATGAAAGCTTGTTGTTTGCTGTGAGCTAGTATCATGGAGAATGTCTGCATAGTTTCAAAACACGAAAACATCAGCGATGTTTACGATTAAATGATAAGTTTTGAGCGTTCTATTTTTTATACAACAGTTTTATTGCGCAGCGGGATAGAGCGGCGTTTTTCCATAACTTGATTGTAATTCTGAACATTGTCGTTACTTCAGACTCGAGTGATTTGGATTTTGAAGGATTTTTGGAAGGTAGTTTGATGTAGACTTTGTCGAGAGGCAATACGACACTGTCGACAGTGACTGCGACATCAGCCTTGATGAAGATATTTCTAACAGTGCTGATCATGACGAGAACATTCAGAAAAAATACTGTGATTTCAGTTTTGTTTACCAAGGACATGAAATTCTTTTTTTGCATTTTACAGCATATTAATTTATCTACATTTCATATGCTGCATGTATCTGCTAATTATTGGTGGAAAATATAACAACAAAAAAACAAATTATTGAGAATAACTTAGAAAATATTTTTTCTTCAAACTTTTGCAAAGCATATTTTGTAAGTAAATTCACATAACTCTCAAATTTGTTGCTATTTACTTCAGCAGTTCTTCAAATACTGTGCAAATTTTTTTTTTTTCGGATGAAATATTTTATATTTATTTGCATTCATGCAACCCGAGCCAATTATAGGATTTGTTCACAACGTCATTTCATGGTTTAATAGGATTATTTAGGAGACAATGCATTGAAACAATACAACTCAGTAGCAGGTACAAATAATATTGTTATTAATTTGGCCACGAAAGGGTTAATTTATTTGAAAACTTATTTTAGCAGTTTGTTGGCACTTTGAGCTGGTTTTACAGGGGTATACTGCGCATTACAAATGTTTTACAGGGGTATACAGTGCATTGGAAATGTTTTACAGGGGTATACAGCGCATTGGAAATGTTTTACAGGGGTATACAGCGCATTGGAAATGTTTTACAGGGGTATACAGTGCATTGGAAATGTTTTACAGGGGTATACAGCGCATTGGAAATGTTTTACAGGGGTATACAGCGCATTGCAAATGTTTTACAGGGGTATACAGCGCATTGCAAATGTTTTACAGGGGTATACAGCGCATTGCAAATGTTTTACAGGGGTATACAGCACATTGCAAATGTTTTACAGGGGTATACATCACATTGCAAATGTTTTACAGGGGTATACAGCGCATTGGAAATGTCTGATTTATTTTGATTATTATTTATCTTCATGTGTTCAGCTGTCAAGTTCCTGTGGGACTGCTGCGCGGAATCCTTGGAGCTGCTGAAGAACGATGAGGGCTCTGGTTGTATCCTGGCTCACTGCATGGGGCTCGGCAAGACTCTGTCAGTGAGTGTCCATCTTCCTCTGTCCAGCTTCCAGGGTGGACGTACTCTGTCACTCAGATATCCGTGTAGCAGTCATATAATAACATATTGTTATGGCTAATGTTAACTTGTAGAAAGGCTGTAAGTTGATGAATCCTATTATACATAATATTGCAATTACTTAATGAGTCCTGTGTATCATATGTGTAACACCCCATCTTAATACAGAGTGTATCACCCTATCTTAATACAGAGTATCACCCCATCTTAATACAGAGTATCACCCCATCTTAATACAGAGTATCACCCCATCTTAATACAGAGTGTATCACCCCATCTTAATACAGAGTATCACCCCATCTTAATACAGAGTGTATCACCCCATCTTAATACAGAGTATCACCCCATCTTAATACAGAGTGTATCACCCCATCTTAATACAGAGTATCACCCCATCTTAATACAGAGTGTATCACCCATCTTAATACAGAGTGTATCACCCCATCTTAATACAGAGTGTATCACCCTATCTTAATACAGTGTATCACCCCATCTTAATACAGAGTGTATCACCCTATCTTAATACAGTGTATCACCCTATCTTAATACAGAGTGTATCACCCCATCTTAATACAGAATATCACCCCATCTTAATACAGAGTGTATCACCCCATCTTAATACAGAGTATCACCCCATCTTAATACAGAGTGTATCACCCCATCTTAATACAGAGTATCACCCCATCTTAATACAGAGTGTATCACCCCATCCTAATACAGAGTATCACCCCATCTTCTCAATACAAAGTATCAGGGCTGGGTCCAATTACAAAAAATCAAATCATTAACAATTACTTTAAATTTGTCAGTTCAATTACAATTACACTTCTACAATTCTCAAATCAATTACAATTACACCATTTCAAGTTCAATTACATTTGTATTATGCAGAACCATTTGTTAATTATGTAGCGTGTGTGTTGATGATTGTGTGTATGAATAATATGATTGATAAACAAATATAATGAACTTGGGGATGTTTGTACATTTTGTTGAACCATGAGTTCATGATTTCATATACAATTAGCTAGATAAATATTATTGTTCCTTATAAATATAATGTAATGTTTGCTTGATTCATTAATTAATGTTTAATTACAACTATAAACAAAGGCCACAACCATTTGAAACCCTAATGAGTCTCCAATCTACTAAGCCATTTCAAAGCAATTCTACTCATAAAATGTAACCACAAATAATTCATACCAGTACATTAGCAATGTTCACATCACGATATGTCCCGAGGGGTTTTATGTATACTCCTTGGCGTACACCCATTCTGTCTACTGTGTTATACCCAGATTGGTTTACTTGGCAGTTGTGTTTTGAGGTTGTACCCTAGTTTGCCTACCATGAGTCTCTTGGCTTCAAGCCCAGTTAGTATATTACCTAATAAACCTGTGGGCTGTAGCTCACTCTCAATGGAGCTTATTTACTGACTTGGGCAGTGTTAATTACACCATCTAAGTACTGTATCAACAGAAACCACCACCTGGCAATTGACTGATAGAAGATTACAGAATCAAAGAAAAGACAGACCAAGGACCAACTGGGGTATACCTTGAAAACAATGATGCCTTTTGGCATATTTGGAGCCCTTTGGAAGCCAGGTGTGAACTGTCTGCTGGCAGATTGCACTTAAACATTGCTTAGGAAGGCCAGAGATATTGTGTTGGTGCAGTTGTTATATCTGAATATTCCTTTGATTATACGAGCATTCAATAATAATTTTTTTTCTGTTAGCTTGTTATAAAAAACTACTGTAATTGATTGTAATTGATGAAATTACACAACATATTTCAATTATGATTACAGCAGAATTTCAAAACCGAAGTCAATTACAGTTACAGCATTTTGCTTTAATCATTTACAATTGCAATTACAATTACATAATTGGACCCAGCCCTTGAAAGTACATCATAATTCATAAGTTATTATTTCAATACAAAATGTATCATACGTGTACCACACCATCTTCTGAATACAAAGTTTATCACTGTAGTTTATCTTCTCAGTACAAAGTGTATCATTAGTTACACACCATCTTTTTAATACAGTGTGTATAACCATGTCTGCTCGCCCCAGGTGATCACGTTCCTGCACACCCTGATGTCGTACGGGGAGAAGACAGGGGTGAGGTGTGCCCTCATTGTGTGCCCGCTCAACACTGTCCTCAACTGGGAAGTGGAATGGGGGAAGTGGCTGGCCGAGGAGGAACAGTTCGACGTGAGTCTGTCACCAGTCACGTGACCTGTCACTGTTGTCTATCTAGTGTCTCTGTCACTGACCCTGTCACTGTAGTCTATCTAATGTCTCTGTCACCTGTCTCTCACCCTGTCACTGTAGTCTATCTAGTGTCTCTGCCACATGCCCTGTCACTGTAGTCTATCTAGTGTCTCTGCCACCTGCCACCCTGTCACTGTAGTCTATATAACGTCTCTGTCATGTGCCCTGTCACTAACTGCAGGATGTGTATGTTGTGTTCTTCTCAGTCACCTGTCACTCGCCCTGTCACTGTTGTCTATCTAGTGTCTCAGTCACCTGTCACTCGCCCTGTCACTGTAGTCTATCTAGTGTCTCTATCACCTGTCACGTGCCCTGTCACTGTTGTCTATCTAGTGTCTCTGTCACCTGTCACATGCACTGTCACTGTAGTCTGTCTAGTGTCTATGTCACTGTAGTCTACCTATGTCTCAGTCACCTGTCACTGTAGTCTACCTAGTGTCTCAGTCACCTGTCACTGTAGTGTACCTAGTGTCTCAGTCACATGTCACTGTAGTCTACCTAGTGTCTCAGTCACTTGTCACTGTAGTCTACCTAGTGTCTCAGTCACATGTCACTGTAGTCTACCTAGTGTCTCAGTCACATGTCACTGTAGTCTACCTAGTGTCTCAGTCACATGTCACTGTAGTCTACCTAGTGTCTCAGTCACATGTCACTGTAGTCTACCTAGTGTCTCAGTCACATGTCACTGTAGTCTATCTAGTGTCTCAGTCAAATGTCACTGTAGTCTACCTAGTGTCTCTTTCACCTGTCACTGTAGTCTCTCTGTCATCTGTCATGTGCCCTGTCATTGTAGTCTATCTAGTGTCTCGGTCACCTGTCACTCACCCTGTCACTTCAGTCTTGTCAAACAGGCTGTTGTTTTTGTATATGTGACCATCTTAACAAAATAAGTTGGATGTCAGTAAACATGAAACTTCAAATGCCGTCTTTATTAAACACTGGCTAATTCAACGGTTTTGAGATTTTTTCTGAAAATGATTCCTTGGTATTCATTTTAACGATTACCACAATTCTACTGTATATTTAGTTATGTTTAATGTATTTTAGTGTTATTTTTGAACAGCTGTTCAATGTGTTCCGCTTGACTTCCTTAAAACAAAGCCGAAAATGCCTAAAATTAATCCTCTTTTTGTCTGTAATTTGTGGATGGTCCCTCACAAGTCTGGCATCATTACAAAGCTTTGTATCTCATCTTTCCACGTATGCTCATTATGTTAACATATATTATGAAAGTGTCGAATAGGAGGGCGTGAGAGGCAGGCACTGTTTGCCCAGTTGTGTAAACAAACCCGGCTCGTTGCTACCACATGATTCAGGGAAATGATTTTATTGGCGCAGCGACAAAGTCATTTAAATAATGTCCATGGACGCCTGTGCATTACGCATTTCCACCACGTCATACAGCTGACCCACAGAGCAAGTAGAATGTGACATTCAATGTGGAGGGTTTGTTGATATCCTGCCTGAAGTGATCACGACCAGATCAACACTTTGTTACATGAGTATTAACTAGAGGAAGACCAGCAGGACAGTGAGCGAGGCACTATAGTTGTTTTGTGGGGCAGGGGGGGCGAGATTGTCGGTCCCCGACACGAACACTGACTGCAGGATGTGTAAGTTGTGTTCATCTCCTCTGTCACGAACACTGATTGCAGGATATGTATGCTGTGTTCATCTCCTCTGTCATGTACACTGACTGCAGGATGTGTATGCTGTGTTCATCTCCTCTATCATGTACACTGACTGCAGGATGTGTAAGTTGTGTTCATCTCCTCTGTCACGAAAACTGATTGCAGGATGTGTAAGTTGTGTTCATCTCCTCTGTCATGTACACTGATTGCAGGATGTGTATGCTGTGTTCATCTCCTCTGTCATGTACACTGACTGCAGGATGTCTATGCTGTGTTCATCTCCTCTGTCATGTACACTGATTGCAGGATGTGTATGCTGTGTTCATCTCCTCTGTCATGTACACTGACTGCAGGATGTGCATGTTGTGTTCATCTCCTCTATCATGTACACTGACTGCAGGATGTGTATGCTGTGTTCATATCCTCTGTCATGTACACTGACTGCAGAATGTGCATGTTGTGTTCATCTCCTCTGTCATGTACACTGACTGCAGGATGTGTATGCTGTGTTCATCTCCTCTGTCATGTACACTGACTGCAGGATGTGTATGCTGTGTTCATCTCCTCTATCATGTACACTGACTGCAGGATGTGTATGCTGTGTTCATCTCCTCTATCACGAACACTAACTGCAGGATGTGCGTGTTGTGTTCATCTCCTGTCACGTATACTAACTGTGCTTGTTGTGTTCAGGTCTATGAGATGTCATCAGTGAAGAACACCGAGATGCGTGCCGACGTCCTGAGGAACTGGCAGGAAGACGGGGGCATCCTCATCATTGGCTACGAGATGTACCGTAACTTGTCGCAACATCGCAACATCCGCAACAAACGACTAAAGAAGATTTTCACAGAAACACTTGTGGATCCTGGTGTGTAGGGGGGATTACACTTGTGTACCCTGGTGTGTAAGGGGGATTACACTTCTGTACCCTGGTGTGTAGGGGGATTACAGGGGATTAATAGGTAATGATGTGATCAACTGGATAGAAAAGTGGCTTATACACAGAAAACAGAGAGTAATAGTAGATGGTGAGATTTCAAACTGGAAATCTGTTTTGAGTGGGGTACCACAGGGATCAGTGTTAGGCCCTACACTGTTTTTAATATATATATATAAATGATTTGGAAGATGACATATCTAGCAAAGTACTCAAATTTGCAGATGACCCAAAAGTATTCAGAAAGGTTACTAATGATACAGATAAACAAAGTTTACAGGATGATCTAGATAAATTAGTTAAATAGTCAGAAAAATGGCAAATGTTATTAAATTTTGGAAAGTGTAAATGTACACACAGGTCATGGAAACATGGACGAAGAATATAAAATGGGGGATGCTATACTAGGTAGAACCACACAAGAAAATGACTTGGGAGTAACATTTAGTGCCGACATGAAAGTTTCAGAGCAACGTGGGATTGCTGCTTCGAAAGGAATTCAAATTCTAGGGCTAATTAGGAGAACTATCATGTATAAGGAGAAACAGCTAATTGTACCCCTGTACAAAGCAATAGTTAGACCACATTTGGAATATTGTATTCAAGCATGGAGACCATATCGTAAAAAGGACATAGATAAGCTATAAAGAATACAACAAAGAGCAACTAAAATGATTCCAGAATTGAGAGACCTTAGTTACGAAAGTTGCTTATTACATGTGGTTTGACAACACTAGAGACCAGGAGACTAAGAGGAGACCAAATAGAAGTGTTTAAAATAGTGAATGGTTTTGAGGATGTTGACAGGAATATGTTCTTCAAACTTAAAGAAGGCAGTAGAACCAGAGGACATAAAGCAGCATTAGTTAAGGAACAGTGTAGGTTGGACATGAGAAAGTACTCTTTCTCACAGAAGGTGATAAATTAATGGAACAAACTGCCAAATGATTGTGTTAATGCTAGTAGTGTGAATATGTTTAAAAATAGAATTGACAGATATTTGATAAGGCCGGGCTACACATAGAGGAGAAAATTGTTGGGCTCTCGATAAGCCAATGGCTTCCTTGTCCACTTGCCATCTGGAACTTGTTGTTTGGGATGGCAACCTTGTTAAATTATGTTGCTGGCTGTAAAGTAACATCTGGACTATAGTATTTCAACATGCATTTGTAGTGGTTTCACTTTTGTTCTCCATGTGGCCATTGCGGCATGTCATACATGCTTGTGCATACACTTAGTGCCATGCACACTTACACTTAGTGTCATACACACGCACACTTAGTGCCATGCACACATACACTTAGTGCCATGCACACATACATACGTTCTACATTAAACAGACCGTATATAAGTGCATCATCCTCACTGCTCATCCTGGGATGGAATTGAATTGAAGTGGCGTCTTGCTGCGGTAGTCCTTGAAAACCTTGAAAGAATTTGAATAAAAATAATCGAATAGCTTGAAAGCACTGTGTAAGAATTTTGTGTAGACCTATGTAGAATAGAAAATCAAGGATGTAGATCGCTGATGTAGTGGTGTGTGTCCTTGTTGATGTATGTTATAATGTGTGTGACCGTGTTGATATATGTTACATTGTATGTGGCCGTGTTGATGTATGTTACATTGTGTGTGGCTGTGTTGATGTATGTTACATTGTGTGTGGCTGTGTTGATGTATGGTACATTGTGTGTGACTTTGTTGATGTATGATACATTGTGTATGACTGTGTTGATGTGTTACATTGTGTGTGGCCGTGTTGATGTATGTTACATTGTGCGTGGCTGTGTTGATGTATGTTACATTGTATGTGGCCGTGTTAATGTATGATACATTGTGTGTAGCTGTGTTGATGTATGTTACATTGTGTGTGGCTGTGTTGATGTATCATACATTGTGTGTGGCTGTTTTGATGTATGTTACATTGTGTGTGGCCATGTTAATGTATGATACATTGTGTGCAGCTGTGTTGATGTATGTTACATTGTGTGTGGCTACGTTGATGTATGTTACATTGTGTGTAGCTGTGTTGATGTATGTTACATTGTGTGTGGCTGTGTTGATGTATATTACATTGTGTGTGGCCGTGTTGATGTATGTTACATTGTGTGTGGCTGTGTTGATGTATGTTACATTGTGTGTGGCCGTGTTAATGTATGATACATTGTGTGTAGCTGTGTTGATGTATGTTACATTGTGTGTGGCTGTGTTGATGTATGATACATTGTGTGTGGCTGTGTTGATGTATGTTACATTGTGTGTGGCTGTGTTGATGTATGTTACATTGTGTGTGGCTGTGTTGATGTATGTTACATTGTATGTGGCCGTGTTAATGTATGATACTTTGTGTGCAGCTGTGTTGATGTATGTTACATTGTGTGTGGCTGTGTTGATGTATGTTACATTGTGTGTGGCCGTGTTAATGTATGTTACATTGTGTGTAGTCGTGTTGATGTATGTTACATTGTATGTGGCTGTGTTGATGTATGTTACATTGTGTGTGGCTGTGTTGATGTATGTTACATTGTGTGCAGCTGTGTTGATGTATGTTACATTGTGTGTGGCCGTGTTAATGTATGTTACATTGTGTGTAGCTGTGTTGATGTATGTTACATTGTGTGTGGCCGTGTTGATGTATGTTACATTGTGTGTGACTGTGTTAATGTATGTTACATTGTGTGCAGCTGTGTTGATGTATGTTACATTGTGTGTGGCTGTGTTAATGTATGTTACATTGTGTGTGGCTGTGTTGATGTATGTTACATTGTGTGCAGCTGTGTTGATGTATGTTACATTGTGTGTGACTGTGTTGATGTATGTTACATTGTGTGTGGCTGTGTTGATGTATGATACATTGTGTTTGGCTGTGTTCGTGCATGTTACATTGTGTGTGGCCGTGTTCCCAGGCCCAGACTTTGTGGTGTGTGATGAGGGTCACATCCTGAAGAATGAGATGACGGCCGTGTCGAAGGCATTGAATGCGGTGCGGACCCGGCGCCGTGTGGTGCTGACAGGAACACCACTACAGAACAACCTCATTGAGTGTGAGTGGCTTTAACCTTGTATAGCACTCGACTCACTGCAGTGGTCGCACCCTTTAACCTTGTAGCACTCGACTCACTGCAGTGGTCGCACCTAAGTTGATGGCAGTTTGGAAGTTTGATTAGGAAATGCTTTTTAGCAAGTTATACTATACTTGTAATCAGTGGTTAAAATTATGTTCGTAGTCTTGGTGTAAGGCAAATGTACAATATGTGCATGTCTTGCTAAACAATCCATATACAGCACAAAGTGACGTTAGTGGATTAACAATGTAGATTAAGCACCAGAAAGTACTCGTTCTAACAGAGAACAATGAAATTAATGGAACATATTACCTACTGATTGTGTAAATGCTAGCAACATGAGTAAGTTTATTACCAACTGATTGTGTAAATGTTAGCAACATGAGAAAGTATATTACCAACTGATTGTATAAATGTTAGCAACATGAGTAAGTTATTACCAACGGATTGTGTAAATCCTAGCAAAATGAGTAAGTTTAAAAACAAAATTGACCAATATATCAGAAGGGCAGTTTATATATAGATGAATCTTGTTAAATCTTGTGTAATCTTGTTAAATCTTATTTAATCTTGTTTAATATTATTAAATGTGTACTCCCTTTTCTAGACCACTGCATGGTGAACTTTGTCAAGCCCAATCTGCTCGGCTCCAAGAAGGAGTTCTGTAATCGCTTTGTCAACCCCATCACCAATGGGCAGTGCGCGGACTCGACGGAGCACGACGTCAAGATCATGAAGAGACGGGCACACGTCCTGCATGAGACACTGGCAGGCTGTGTTCAGGTGATTGATGGTGGGGTAGACTGGAGGGGTGGCGTAGACTGGAGGGGTGGGGTAGACTGGAGGGGTGGGATAGACTGGAGGGGTGGCGTAGACTGGAGGGGTGGGGTAGACTGGAGGGGTGGGATAGACTGGAGGGGTGGCGTAGACTGAAGGGGTGGGGTAGACTGGAGGGGTGGGGTAGAATGGATGGGATACCTTGATGGACGCCATGGGGTAGACTTTGACACAGACATGACAAACACAGGCCAGTGGACATCTTTGACTGGCCACTCTCTGTGGTCATTGATGTGTAAAGTGTACATTCTATTGTCTCTGCTGTCACTCCAGTGTTTAAAAGACCAGCTCAGCCACTCGCCCAATTGGTGCAGCCTGTCCCAGCCATTCACAAGTACAGCCAGTTGGTGCAGCCTGTATTATCCCTGCCATTCACATGTACAACCAGTTGGTGCAGCATGGATTGTCCCTGCCTTTCACAAGTACAACCAGTTGGTGCAGCCTGGATTGTCCCTCCCTTTCACAAGTACAGCCAGTTGGTGCAGCCTGTATTATCCCTGCCATTCACATGTACAACCAGTTGGTGCAGCCTGGATTGTCCCTGCCTTTCACAAGTACAACCAGTTGGTGCAGCCTGGATTGTCCCTCCCTTTCACAAGTACAGCCAGTTGGTGCAGCCTGTGTTGTCCCAGCCATTCACAAGTACAGCCAGTTGGTGCAGCCTGTGTTGTCCCAGCCATTCACCAGTACAGCCAGTTGGTGCAGCCTGTGTTGTCCCTCCCTTTCACATGTACAGCCAGTTGGTGCAGATTTAGTTGGTGCAGATTTAATTAAGAATTTGACAATTAAATGAACCCCTTCTGGTAAAGTTAATTCATTTCATTAAACACTAGCCTTTCTGGCAAAATAAATTTATTAAGTTGGATTAATTGAGTTAAATCAATCAACAATTGAAATGAACACATGCCTGATGTTAACCCTGACATACCCTGTGTGTTCCAGCGCCGAGACTACTCGGCCCTCACTAAGTTCCTCATGCCGAAGCACGAGTACGTGCTGGCGATCCGCCTGTCACCGGTACAGATAGAGCTGTATGAGAAGTACCTGGAGAATGCGAGTGGAAGTGGCCCTATGAAGCTCTTCTCAGACTATCAGGCCCTCATGCGCATCTGGACGCACCCCTGGGTTCTGCGCCTGGATGAGGTCAGACAGATGAACAAGGTGGGTCCAAGCACGAATTAACAAGATTATAAGCCAGAGCAAAATAAGGCCCAGATGGCAAGTGGACAAGGAAGCCATTGGCTTATCGAAAGTCCAATAATTATTGATCTATGTGTAATGACTTTTGAGATATTTTTCAATTTTGTTGTTAAACATATTCATGCTGCTAGCATTTACAAAATCTTTTGATAATTTGTTCCATTAACGGTAGCCGCGGGTCGAGAATCGATGAATATATCGGTTTTGTGATTTCTTGATTTTTCGGCAGATTAATATCTTATGCAGCTCTATGCATAAGCATTTTTTAATATTTGCATCATAAATACCTAAAATAACATGCATTATATCATGCCTCTTAGTCTCCAAGAAATAAATCCAGCGTGGCAGCCATTTTTAAATGCCCAATATTTGTCAAAAAGATCGTTTGACTTCAGACACATGCTGACTGAAAGAACCGCCATATTTGTTGCCGTCTTGTCCGAATGGTTGTGTATTTCCGGATGTGACGTTTTGCATACATTTTAGAAGCCTCTCTCTGGAATAATCTGGAATCTAATTTATGTGACCAACTACCAAATAAGGACTTGTTACGCGATCTGTGGCTCATTATAATAATGCGTAGACATATAATCCAATGAGCGTGGCCGGCGTGGTGATGACCGCATAATCAGCCAATCAGTGCCGTTTCCGGTATTCGAAGACAACATGGAGTCGCATACGAAAAAGTTTAGCACAGTTCACGGATTTGGTGCCCGAAAGAGAAAGAAAAATAAATCTGGAGGCGGAAGACCAAAGAAAACAGGTGTGTAAACATACTATGCACAATCGTAGCGTAAAAAATATTTGTATATTGCCAAAAATAATGTGGAAACGGACATTGTAAGCGGGAACTGATGAACCCTGCATTTAGCAATCAATAACTAGTTATTTATTTGTAATAATTTGTTTAGTATCACATTATATTGTTTTGATTCGTATTTTGTTACTTTGATACGATATTTTATTTCAAATTTGAAATATTATTTTGGTGCCTACGTCTACATACTAGCAGTTACCAGGCTGTATCTAAGTAGCCAGGGCAGAGTACCAGCCCAGGCAGTGATGAGTAGTACCTGCCCGCCAATGCCAGTCACCAATTCCAAAGCACCTGGTTGTTAGTATTATTACTATGCATGTATATCACAGCAGTAGTAATAGTTGTGTGTTTATTTAGTACAATAAGTATAGTAAATAACAATAAGACAGAGTACATTGCAAATAATAGCATACTAATTAGGGCTTCACTAAGTAGATTGCTTCACTAAGTAGATTATATGTAACCTCAGTTGGCATCCAGACGTCATTACATTAGTGTTTACACCTTATGCAGTGTAGTTACACCATATTTTACTGTTTCAGCTGCAGTTGAAGAGGCACCCTCTGTGTCCCTTGCTTCACTGAATGCAGCATCTGCCAGTCACCGCAAGTTGGTATTGCTGTCTCCACCAGATGACCCTGTGAGAATTCCATTGGCAACCCATCAACCCACCAACGACCACTTTATCCTGGTGCACACAGAGAAGCTGCAAGATCTTCTGAGGCCACTAGCATGCCTAGAGTGCAGCTCTGCAACACTGCATGTCATCTCAACAGATACAAAAGGCTACTCGGTGCAACTTAGGTTGCAATGTGAGAAGTGTGGCGCTGAACTGTCCAGTGTGCATTCTTCGCCAAAGCTACCGACAACTGACAACCCGACTCGCCAGCCATACATGATCAACCACCTTGCAGTTCTAGCTGCACGTGAAGGTGGAATCAACCAGGCCGGCTTGATGAGGTTGACGACCCTCATGAACATTAAGGGCGGCATACACCACAAGACATTCAGCTCCATCTCAGATCGGCTGAAGGAAAAACTGTTCGGGACAGCATGTGATGCTTTGGTGGAGGCGCATGACACTGTACGTCGTGTGTACCATGATTTGTATGGAGCCAGTGATGGACCAATACAGCTGTCCGTAAGCTACGACGGTACCTGGAAAACAAGAGGCTTCCATTCTCTCTTCGGAGTCGGCTTCATCATCGAGGTGGTGACCGGACTCGTGATAGACTATGCTGTGCGGTCTAAGTACTGTGTTGAATGTGAACTTGTTGGAAACAAACTGAGTGGTGATGATAGGGAGGAATGGCAGGAACTGCACAGAGATAACTGCGACATCAACCACACTGGCTCCAGTGGCTCAATGGAAGTTGAGGCAGCCAAGGTGATGTGGACTAGGTCCATGAATTTGTTGGATGCGCAGTATACATCTATACTCGGTGATGGTGATGCTGCTGTTATGTCTGCACTGAATTCACTGCAGCCATATGGTGCTGACATTGCAATAGAAAAACATGAGTGCATCAATCACATGGAAAAACGGATGTATAAAGGCCTGGAGAAGATTGTGAAAGAGACATCAACGAAGGGGAAAGACACCCGCGGTACGAAGGGGAAAGGCACATGCGGTGCAAAGCCAAAAACCAGTTTGAGTGGGAAAGGAAAACTGACTGTTACCAGAATGAAAGCTTGGGCACAGTATTACAGGAATGCCATCGTGACGCATGCGCCCGATGTTGATGCGACCATACAAGCGATCTGGGCGATCTTTTTTCATAGTGTGTCAACCAGCGATGACCCTCACCATAACCGTTGTAGCATTGAATGGTGTTTCTTCAAACAAGCTATAGCTGAGGGGATTGAACCAGAGGAGAAGAGGAAGCAGAAGAAGCACGACACTCCTCTCCCTAGGGATGCAGCGGAATCCCTATTGCCACTATTTGACAGGCTGGCAAGTCCTAAACTGATACAAAGATGCATGTCCCTCGGCACCTCCAATGCAAACGAGTCCCTCCATGCGGTGGTGTGGAGGAGGGCTCGAAAAGCTGTATTCAGTTCAAGAAAAACGGTTGAAATTGCTGTGGCTATGGGCGTGGTACAATTCAATAAAGGTTCAGAAATGTTGGTCAGTGCAACTGAGGCTGTCGCTCCACAGGCATCAGGGAGTGCACAGTTGTCCCAGCTGACAGTGAGACAGGACCTTGCTCGCCTACGCAAGGCAGACACTGCCCTCAAAGCTGAGACTAGATCTAGCCGAAAAAGAAAGACTCTGCTGAAACTACAGGCCCAAGAGAAACAGGCAGAGGAGGAGGGTCAGCTGTACGACCCTGGTGCCTGGTAGTTGTGAACAATAAAATGTGTTGTACCTGTTACATTACTTGTTTTTGTTCATTATATCAACCTAGTAAATGATTATGCTTAGTTTTATACACTTAGTTACTGGTTTCCAGTTCTAATTTCATTATTTTATGGTTTGCTTTCGTTTTTTGCCGTTTTCTCAAAATCATTTATTTCAACAATTGTGAAATTTCAAATAATTATTCACGGAAAACTATGTAAGCTAGCCACCTGAAATTTTTGCCAGTTGTTCCCACATATGTTATGTACACAATAACACAGTTTTTACCAATACATTTGACAACAGGTGGTTGGTAGGAATGAAAAACCACATTCGACCAATGTAAAAAAAAAATTCATTTTGATTAAACATTTCACAACCATTGTAAAAGTAAGATATCTCAAGCTCGAATCATCTTATTGTAGAAAGGGACATTCCAGCTGATGAATTTTAATAGTTGCATGATTCTACATAAAAAAGTTGGCTCAGAATAATTATTTTTAAATGATCTCTCCACATAATTTTCAAATGTCGGTTTCCATGGTAAAGCCTAATGCAAATCAACCCAAATTTTACACACTATGTCCTGTTCACATGACTATTAGGCATACCAAATTTGGTTAAGATACATGGAGTATTAACAGAGATATGGCATGTGGCCATTTTCGAGTAGTGGCTACCCTTAATTTATTGTCCTCTGCGAGAATGATTACCTTCTGATATCCAATCTACACTGATCTTTTAGATTTAACAAGATTTGCCATCCAAGCCAAAGGCCCAGATGGCAAGTGGGCAAGGAAGCCATTGGCTAATTGAGAGTCCAACAGTTTTTATCTACATATAACCTGCCCTCCTGAGATATGTGTCAACCTTGTTTTTAAACATATTCATGCTGCCTCTATTGTCTCTTTACTAATATGACCTCACATCCTCTAGTTCTGTCTTTCTTAAAGTGAGAAAAAAGTATTTGTACAAATATTTTTATAACCGAGGTGTACCTTGTCAGCGTCTTCGACAGTGTTCAAGCTCTTTCTCACTTGTACGAAGTGATTACTTGGTCGTAGAAAGACCGTGTTGAAAATTGCCAGTGATTGTTTGGCAATACAGTCGCGCCCCATTATTATGCGGATTCGGATATAACGCGGTCGGTCGTGGACCCTGATTTTCTGCCGCCAGAGGTGAAATGGTTGGGCTGCCATCAATCGTGTTTTGCCGGCGTTGGCTTTGGCCGGGCGACTTGTTAATTGCAATGGTGATTCACACAAATGCGTTGCATGTAAATAAAACATTCAGTGGTAATTTAGACATCAGAGACACACCAGCCAATTTGCTCCTGCACCTTTCAACTGATTAAAAACAATGAAGTTTAACCCGTTTATTCTACATAATAAGCAGCAAGAGTGAGTCTATTTCAGGCGGCAAGATTAAACAATTCTTACTGAATGCCGATACATGAAAATAACTCGCAGTGCATTGAAATAAAAGTTGAGTAAAATCGTGTTCAACGTAATTGAGCAGGCAACAGCAATATAAATCTCCGGCGAAACAGCAACAAAGTATCATAAGCCTTCCGTTAGTCTGTTACACACATCACAAATATCATTCTTGAATCTTTGCTATGTCAAAACGGTACGCAAAAAGTTTGATTTGGTCATCCGAATACAAAAGGGTGAATCGCAATGCAAAGTGTCTCGGGAGATCCAATATCGTGGACCCCGACCACCGCGTTATAAAGAGGCATGACTGTCGATTTCATGCATTTTTGAATAGCATTTATATAGAATACTAGTAAAACTGACCAGCATGTCCTCACACATTTGATGTAGGAGTTGGAAGTGGTTGACGAGGCCGTATTTAGACCAGCATGTCCTCACACATTTGATGTAGGAGTTGGAAGTGGTTGACGAGGCCGTATTTAGACCAGCATGTCCTCACGCATTTGATGTAGGAGTTGGAAGTGGTTGACGAGGCTGTATCTAGACCAGCATGTCCTCACGCATTTGATGTAGGAGTTGGAAGTGGTTGACGAGGCCGTATCTAGACCAGCATGTCCTCACGCATTTGATGTAGGAGTTGGAAGTGGTTGACGAGGCTGTATCTAGACCAGCATGTCCTCACACATTTGATGTAGGAGTTGGAAGTGGTTGACTAGGCCGTATCTAGACAAGCATGTCCTCACGCATTTGATGTAGGAGTTGGAAGTGGTTGATGAGGCTGTATCTAGACCAGCATGTCCTCACGCATTTGATGTAGGAGTTGGAAGTGGTTGACGAGGCTGTATCTAGACCAGCATGTCCTCACGCATTTGATGTAGGAGTTGGAAGTGGGTGATGAGGCCGTATCTAGACAAGCATGTCCTCACACATTTGATGTAGGAGTTGGAAGTGGGTGACGAGGCTGTATTTAGACCAGCATGTCCTCACGCATTTGATGTAGGAGTTGGAAGTGGTTGACGAGGCTGTATCTAGACCAGCATGTCCTCACGCATTTGATGTAAGAGTTGGAAGCAGTCTTATGTAACACTGCATGTTGCTTTGGGTTAGTTTACATTTCACTACAGTTTATTTGTGCAACACAACCTCTCTGAAGCATATGGTGAATGTTTGGAAGATGTCAGTGTCTTCATTGATTTGTTTCGTAAAACCTGAAAATGCATCAAATATACTGGACACTGTCAGAGCAAGATTGTTGTGTGCATTGGGCGTCAGAATATTGCATTGTGGGTGGTTGTAGCGGACGTACGACTCGGAGGATTCGTTCATCAAGTCAATGTCGGAGGACGACAGCGACAGTCTACTCGACGACAAGACGTCCGACGATGACGTGGAGGTGATAGAAGACAGGTGAGTAGGGGGATGGGGGACGGGGGTCCTGGAAATAACAAGTTTATGAAAGGGAAATGATGTGAGATGGAAAACCGGAGTAGAGTGGGGCAAGGGTAAGTAATATAGGGAAACGTAGCAGAGGGGGAGAGGGAAACGTAGCAGAGGGGGAGAGGGAAACATAGCAGAGGGGGAGAGGGAAATGTAGGAGAGGGGAGATGGAAACAGAGCAGAGGGGGAGAGGGAAACGGAGCAGAGGGGGAGAGGGAAACGGAGCAGAGGGGGAGAGGGAAACGGAGCAGAGGGGGAGAGGGAAACGGAGCAGAGGGGGAGAGGGAAATGGAGCAGAGGGGAAAGGGAAACAGAGCAGAGAAGGAGAGGGAAATGGAGCAGGGGGGAGAACTGTATTACATGGATATGAATGACTACCTCACAACTTACGGCTGGTGCTTGCATGTACAATGTCAGCTTTGTGTTGTCACTTGAGTTCTGTTTCATTGGGTCTGTGTCACTGAGTCACCTGAAATGTTTGTGTCCTGTAGGAAGGACGGTGGCAGTGGCAGTGGCAGTGACAAGGACAAGTCAGGAAGTGACCGGGAGGAGGTGGTCAGTCTGTGGAAGACGCGGTCCAGAAGTGGACTTGGTCAGTAGTCATCAACTTCTCTTGTCCAGGAATAAAAATCATTAAAATGCTTTAAAAAATTAATTAATTTATTTTGTTGATATGTTAGTTGAGCAGCAGAGACAGGGTAAGTTATGCTTTACATATGTCATGACATATTTTAATTAGTTTAAGGTTAAGTTAATCTTGGATTTGTTTAGGATTTTTTCAATTAATTTATGTAAACATTTATTTTGAAAGTTATGTAATTTACTTAAGGTAGCTGGGGTGGTTATTATATGCTTGTCTTGAATTTATTAGTTTCAGTAAACGTTTTTAAGATAAATTAACAATTTCTTCACAGATTGTAGTTGAAATACTATATAATATACCAGATTAAAAAAAATAAAGTTTTTCATTTATTTGGTTATGTCACAAGGTTTTTAAAACAGTTTTGTAAATGTAAAAAAATAACCACTAAAACAAAGTTTAATTGTTTTGAGAAAATCCCAAAAGAAATAAATGACATACATATAATTATGACAGTGTAACTAATAACTTTACAGCAGATTTTGGTTAACATACAACCAGTTATGTCTGCTACACCAACGTGAATGAATTAAGCAAAAGTTGAACGACGGCCTAAAGTGGCAGTGTATATTTTTATATATTCCACGCTTGCTCATTAAAGTGCCACAGTCGTGTCATGACAGAATGTGTCATTGAGGGTTGTCTGTGACAGGTCGGACAGGAAAGTCACGCGAGGCGACCCCTGAGGTAAATCCTGAGGACGAACGACTGAGCAGTGAGTGGTGGGCCCCCTATGTCAACAAGGACATGCAGTTCAACATGCATTTCAGTGGCAAACTCGTCCTACTTGCTCACATACTCAAGATGTCAGAGTCCATCGGCGACAAAGTGTAAGTCTAGTGTCTGCAGTCTGTCTTTTGCTAGTGTCTGCAGTTTATCTTGTCTTGTGTTAGTGTCTGCAGTCTGTCTTGTCTTGTGTTAGTGTCTGCAATCTGTCATGTCTTGTGGTAATGTCTGCAGTCTGTCTTTTCTTGTGTTAGGGTCTTGGCTGTCACTAGGCACAGTCTGTGTGCTTCAGTCTGTAGCTGTTGTTTAATTTAATGTAAAACTTGTGTTCTGACTCTTGTGCGTTGCATTTGTTAGACTGTGTCTGTAGACTCTACTGACTCTTGTACGTTGCGTTTGTTAGACCTTGTCTGTAGACTCTACTGACTCTTGTACGTTGCGTTTGTTAGACCTTGTCTGTAGACTCTACTGACTCTTGTACATTGCGTTTGGTAGACCTTATCTGTAGGCTCGACTGACTCTTGTGCGTTGCGTTTGTTAGACTGTGTCTGTAGACTCGAATGACTCTTGTGCGTTGCGTTTGTTAGACCTTGTCTGTAGACTCGACTGACTCTTGTGCGTTGCGTTTGGTAGACCTTATCTGTAGAGTCGACTGACTCTTGTGCGTTGCGTTTGGTAGACCTTATCTGTAGACTCGACTGACTCTTTTGCATTGCGTTTGTTAGACTGTGTCTGTAGACTCGACTGACTCTTGTGCGTTGCGTTTGGTAGACCTTATCTGTAGACTCGACTGACTCTTTTGCATTGCGTTTGTTAGACTGTGTCTGTAGACTCGACTGACTCTTGTACGTTGCGTTTGTTAGACCTTGTCTGTAGGCTCGACTGACTCTTGTACGTTACGTTTGGTAGACCTTGTCTGTAGACTTGACTGACTCTTGTACGTTACGTTTGGTAGACCTTGTCTGTAGACTCGACTGACTCTTGTACGTTGCATTTGTTAGACCTTGTCTGTAGACTCGACTGACTCTTGTACGTTGCGTTTGTTAGACCTTGTCTGTAGGCTCAACTGACTCTTGTACGTTGCATTTGTTAGACCTTGTCTGTAGGCTTCACTGACTCTTGTACGTTGCGTTTCTTAGACCTTGTCTGTAGACTCGACTGACTCTTGAACTTTGTGTTTCAGGCTTGTCTTCAGTCAGTCGCTGCTGTCGCTAGACTTGATTGAAGCCTTCCTAGAGCACTGGGACACAGATGGGCAGAACAAGGAAGGAGTAAGTCTTGTTTCGTGTTGCTGGACTACCCCATTCACTGAACAACGGCAGTGATACAACATTTCAGAAACTGCAACCACATGATAGTTATTTTCACAAATTCTCAGTCAGTTTTGTGTACCTGCATTTGTGGCTTGCATATGACTAGGACAACTTCACTTCAGGTGAAACCATCGAGAGATGATGCTGTTTAGTACTTTGGTGTGAGTTGCTATTGCCATTTAAGCAATTCAAAGAAAGTGCAAATATATCCACAGTGGCAGCTGCATTGTTCACGCGTGAGGATTATATCCACAGTGGCAGCTGCACTGTTCACGCGTGAGGATTATATCCACAGTGGCAGCTGCACTGTTCACGCGTGAGGATTATATCCACAGTGGCAGCTGCACTGTTCACAAGTGAGGATTATATCCACAGTAGCAACTATATTGTTCACACATGAGGATCATTTCTGCGATGTACTCTTGATTACCAAATGTTACAAACTGTCCTCATCCTCAGGGTAGCAACATCAAAGACTCGAGTCAGTGAGAGGTGGTCCTCTGGGCACCTACATATAACAACATCAAAGACTCGAATCAGTGAGAGGTGGTCCTCTGGGCACCTACATATAACAACATCAAAGACTCGAGTCAGTGAGAGGTGGTCCTCTGGGCACCTACATATAACAACATCAAAGACTCGAGTCAGTGAGAGGTGGTCCTCTGGGCACCTACATATAACAACATCAAAGACTCGAGTTAGTGAGAGGTGGTCCTCTGGGCACCTACATATAACAACATCAAAGACTCGAGTCAGTGAGAGGTGGTCCACTGGGCACCTACATATAACACATAGTAACATTAAGCCAAATAACAACTATTGTTTCAGGTTTCCCGACAGACCTAGGCACATTGCACACACCCCAATTGTTTGGTCTTCGTGTTCCAATCGAGCTATAAAATTAAGGATATTGAATGAACGAAGAAAAAATAAATGTTGGACTTTTCAATTTTGTACATTTAAACACAATCAAATTATGAAAATATATTGGAAAGAAATAATATAACAGTTCCTATATACTGTGATTTAAGCAAATGTAAAACAGGACATACATACTTACCCTAACTTTGTCAGCATGTCATTGGAAAGAAAATGTGTTTTATTTGGCCGTGGAAGAGATGATGGCTGTGAAGTGATAAAAAAATATTATAGTTGTGATGTAAACCCTGTGTTCTCCAGGCGGCCGGCATGCAAGGCTGGACTCTGGGCGCCGACTACTTCCGCATGGATGGCTCCAGTAGTGCTCAACAGCGACAGAGTTCTGCTTCATTCTTCAACTCTGAGGACAATCACAGGTAGGGCATGTACAAGGAACCTTCATTTGTGAGGACAATCACAGGTAGGGCATGTACAAGGAACCTTCATTTGTGAGGCCAATCACAGGTAGTGCATGTACAAGGAACCTTCATTTGTGAGGACAACCACAGGTAGGGCATGTACAAGGAACCTTCATTTATGAGGAAAGTTACAGGTAGGGCATGTACAAGGAACCTTCATCTGTGAGGACAGTCATGGGTAGGGCATGTACAAGGAATCTACAACTGTGAGAACAGTCACAGGTAGGGCATGTACAAGGACCTTCAACTGTGAGGACAGTCACAAGTAGGGCATGTACAAGGAACCTTCAACTGTGAAGACAGTCACAGGTAGGGCATGTACAAGGAACTTTCAACTGTGAGGACAGTCACAGGTAGGGCATGTACAAGGAACCTTCAACTGTGAAGACAGTCACAGGTAGGGCATGCACAAGGAACATTCAACTGTGAGGACAATCACAGTAAGGGCATGTAAAAAGAACTTTACTATATTTAACATTCCATCAATTCATTTAGCTGATTCTGAATCCGGTTTGTTGATGTTCAAGTCTGTAGTGTGTGAGAAGTAAGTAATATCGACAGCCAGTTTAGTAAGAGTGCGTACTTTTGTCGAAGTCATTGAAAGAATTGACTTTAAACGTTAGATCAGGTAACTTGTGAAAGAGTGAATAACTTGTATTTGTAGGTTAAAATACTTTTGCCCTTTTTTGCTGAATTTTGACTGGACTAGGTCAACATTAATTAATTTTGATAGTTTGTCCAACAATTTCATCAAAACTAAATAGCACATTTGCACAAATGCGCCAGCATGTCAGTGGATACTAGAGCCAGCGTGTCAGTGGATACTAGAGCCAGCGTGTCAGTGGATACTAGAGCCAGCGTATCAGTGGATACTATTGTGTACTTGCAGAGGACGTTTGTTCCTGATCTCGACCAAGGCTGGGTCACTTGGTACAAACTTAGTAGCAGCCAATCGTGTCATCATATTTGACGCGTCATGGAATCCGTCACATGATGTCCAGTCCATCTTCCGTGTCTACAGGTTCGGCCAACTCAAGCCCGTCTATGTGTACCGCTTCCTAGCACAGGTAAGTACTGGTAGGCCTCGGCATTAACACTGGACCGATGGCCCGGTGCCTTTTTTGGGGCTGTCGGGCCAGTTTGGGCCACAAGTTTACATATTTTACTGGCCCGGTGGGCTAACATAGCTTCAGATCATTTATATCCCATTAGTCACAGTCAATCGCTTGTCCTGGCCATCCACCCGGCGCTACAATTAAACACAATTTTCATCTCATCTGATGTTGTGTTGTCGCTTCGTATAGTTGTCATCTTGTTTTGATATGGATGAGCCTCACAAAAAGTCCACATGACGTCACTACTAGTGACAGCATGTGGACATTTTGTGAATTGTGGACGCCTGCATTTTACTAGGATTGCACCATGTTACCAGTATAATATCGGTATATCGCAGCATTTTCTTCTGCGCTATACATATTGGCTGTCACGATACACCTTCTACGTATCAATTTCATATAAACTGACTGGTTTGCGGACTGTCTGCATCACCCATCGTTCTCAAAATGCGACATGCTGTACCTGCAGCTTCGACAGAGGGCATATGATTCTCAAACAGTTCCTGCACCAACGTTGTCTGCCATACAGAATATTGACTGAGAGCAAGAAAGTAAATCACCAACGGCAAAATAAATAACAGCCAAAGTCACATCCTTCGACTTGTAATGCGATGTATTGCAAAAAAAATTTTTTTTTTTTGAGCCAGTAACTTTTTGGGTGGGGCCATCTATTGGCCTGAGAGGCCACTGGGTACAAAAGCTTGATGTCAAGGCCTGTTTTGGGTTCTAGGACAAGATCTCCACAACGAATATTAAAGTAAAGCCTCTTGTGAACACTCAATTCACGTAAACAAAGATTTGGGTTTCTGTGATGGTTAAAATTCCCTCCTTAATTGATTTAGCCTGTTGTTAATTAGGTTAAAACTCCCTCCTTAATTTATTTAGCCCATTGTTAGTTGGTTAAAATTCTCCTTAATTGATTTAGCCCATTGTTAATTAGGTTAAAACTCCCTCCTTAATTGATTTACGCCATTGTTAATTAGCTTAAAATTCTCTCCTTAATTGATTTTATTGTTAATTAGGTTAATTGATGTTCAAATAATGTAGTGTGTGAATAGTTTAAGTAATATGTATTGTGTGAATAGTTTAAGTAATATGTTCCGTTGGATTAATAAGATTGCGCACTTTTGTTAAAATCATTGAAAAAATTTACTTTGACATTAGATTGAGCAACTTGCAAACTTATGCTGCTACAGTATATAGAGCCAAGCCACTTTTGCCATTTTATCGCTTAATTTTAACCAGTCCCGGTCAAAAATTAAACAATAGTTTGGTTGATCATTTCACTGAAACTAGAGCTGCACAAACAAGCTGGCATGTTGCAGTGGATATGAGAGAGGCTTCATTTTTCACAAAATGATTTTGAAGAGATAAATAAAAAATTTTAGTGATGAGAGAACTTAATTAAAGTTGATGACACGACCTCCACTGACCTCCAGGGTACGATGGAAGAGAAGATCTATGAGCGGCAAGTGACAAAGCAGTCCCTGGCGCAGCGTGTCGTTGATGAACATCAGATCGAGAGACATTTCAACTCGTCTGATCTGCAGGAGTTGTACAACTTCAAACCAGACAAACTTGACGACCCGAACAGAGAGGAGAGGCCAACTCCTAAACTACCTAAGGTACACATAAACATAGGAATTGATTCATGTTATTTTAAATTAGAAAAATAGGTCAACTGCTACGTGCAGAACTGTTTTCAAGATGATTCAGTGCAACGAATCTGTTGTTTGAGATTGTCCTCTGTGGGGCTCTCTGAATTGTGACTAACTGTTTGAGATGGGCCCCTTGTTTGGTTGTAATTTTTTAGATGGCCCTATGTTTGGTTGTAATATTGGAAACAGCCCTTTTTGTTGTAATGCTTGAGATGGCCCCTTGTCTGGTTGTAACATATTGAGACAACCCCTTTAGGATCGCCTGCTGGCAGAGCTGCTTGAGAGTGAGAAGGACTGGATCGTGCAGTACCACGAGCACGACTCATTGCTGCAGAATAAACTGGAGGAGGAACTTACAGAGGAGGAGAGGAAGGCTGCCTGGGATGAGTTCAAGGCAGACAAGGAGGGTCTGGGAGGTCAGTGTCATATAGTGTCACATGTGATACTAATGTCAGTGTCATTTAATATCTGTCATTTAATGTCTGTGTCATTAATATCAGTGACATTTAGTTTCACATTTGTCAGTGTTCCTTCGCAAAAGCCTCTGAATTTTGAAATTAATAAAATTATAGAGGAACGTCTTGGAAATATCTCATAAGATCTTTGTGAATATATGAATTGCAGTGCGACAACACCACCCCCGTCTAAACCCAATGTACGCAGGCATGCAGCAGGCGCCCTACTCAGGTGACATGCCGCGCCAGGCGGAGGAGATCGCACGCGCGCTGTACGCAGCAGTAAGTCATGCAACATTCAGTGTACGATAATGTGTCTCTTGTGTAGCACTGGTATCTGCCTAGACAAAGCCCTCTGTGCTGCAGTAACTCACACAACGTTGAATGTATAATAATGTGTCGTGTGTACCACTGGTATCTGCCCAAACAAGGCACAGGGCTTACTCTATTATCAGTGCAAGTTTAGTAGCAGCTGATGCAGGGCCCGGGTGGGTTTTTGTAGATCGAGACCATTGGCTCTGTGGGTTCAAGACAGGCTTTTTCCATTTCCCTGGACCAATTTCTTTTAGTGTCTCTTCCAAAAGACACAGGCAATGTGAGGTGAATGAAGTTGCCCAAGTTTCGAAACTGCAGCAGGTGGACTCGAACCCCGGCAGTAGGTGGACTTGAACCCCGGCAGTAGGTGAACTTGAACCCCGGCAGTAGGTGGACTTGAACCCCGGCAGTAGGTGGACTTGAACCCCGGCAGCAGGTGGACTTGAACCCCGGCAGCAGGTGGAGTCAAACCCCAGCAGTAGGTGGACTTGAACCCCGGCAATAGGTGGACTTGAACCCCGGCAGTAGGTGGACTTGAACCCCGGCAGTAGGTGGACTTGAGCCCCGGCAGTAGGTGGACTTGAACCCCGGCAGTAGGTGGACTTAAACCCCGGCAGTAGGTGGACTTGAACCCCGGCAGTAGGTGGACTTGAACCCCGGCAGTAGGTGGACTTGAACCCTGGCAGTAGGTGGACCTGAACCCCAGCAGCAGGTGGACCTGAACCCCGGCAGTAGGTGGACCTGAACCCCAGCAGTAGGTGGACTTGAACCCCAGCAGTAGGTGGACTTGAACCCCAGCATCAGGTGGACTTGAACCCCAGCAGTAGGTGGACTTGAACCCCAGCAGTAGGTGGACTCAAACCCCCTCGACCTCCACCAGCAGGTGGACGTGTACCACCTCGTGACCTCAACCGCCACCAACAGGTGGACTCGTACCCCCTCGACCTCCACCAGCAGGTGGACTTGTACCCCCTCGACTGCCACCAGCAGGTGGACTCGTACCCGGTCCTCTTAATTGATTATGCATATTCTTTAAAATCATGATGTAGCGTTGCAACTTGTATGTTGGGTAAATGTGTAAGATGAATTGTGCATAAATAATATTTATCAGCCAGGTAGTTACATTTTGAGGCAAAATGCAACAATATAATGTCATTCTAATGGCAAGTTGTAGGTGTGGAGCGGAGGAAAAGTGTAATTAATTGTGGGGTGGAGGTGGGGTTTCAATGTACTGTTGGGGACGGGTGTGGGTAGGGTTGTATGGTCTGCACAGGACTGCAGCAGTTACATAGTCAGCTTTGACAGCAAAATGATGTCCTAACATTGTGTGTTACAGAACCCTCAGCTGACAATGGAGGAGCTTCAGAGACGGACTGTGGAGTACTTGAGTGCACAGAACGCTCAGGCCATGATGTTAATGAGGCAGCAACGCCAGCGGGTCAGTGCACAGAACATCCAGGCCATGTTGTTAAATAAAAAATAACACTTAAGTAGGACATTATAAAGTGGTGTGATTGTAATACAGTGAAACCCCCGTAGTGTTAGCTGTCTTTTGGGTGTAAGCTTGTTTTGGCTATAGGAAGGACCCACTAATGTTCCACTTATGTACTGTACATACAGTTACATTAACTAGTAATGTAATTGTATGTACTTGATGGACAATTAACTGACAGAATAGTGTTATCTGTACATATTTGTACTTGCACCAAAGTTCTAACAATGCTACATCAAACTGGTGAAATGTAGCCATTGTATACACTTACTGAGACGGTTGCTCAGCTGAGACAGTCTGTTTATTTGAGACAGCGCCTGCGTTGAGATGACTCCTAATGATCTACATGTATTGAGACAGTCCCTGTGCTTGCAGGAGCAGGAGTACATGGCAGCGATGCAGCGGCTGCAGCAGTACCAGCAAGAGACGAACCAGCTGGTGAGGGCGGCCCAGGGTCCCAGTGGGTTGTACCCAGGTAACATCACCCCCGAACAACGCCAGATGTTGGCAGCCCGCCAGGTGTCGCAGTCCGACAGCACACTGCACGACATGCTCACGCGAAAGTGAGGCTCCTTTAGTGGCTATTGACTCGATCTAGTCATACTGCACTCGGACCACTAGTCAAGAAGTGACCAATGTCCTAACAGCACAGGACCAGCTGGACGTGTTGTGCTGTACTAACTGTGGTGACACATGTCATCCACTGTTGAAGACGTGACATTACATAGAATCGTCAGCGACATCTCTCATCCACTATCAAGCATGCGTCATTTCATAGTATCGTCAGTGACGTCTCTCATCCACTGTCAAGGATGTGTTTTTATCATGGGGGCGGGTGGGAGGTGGGGGGGGCAATTAAATTTAGGTCTTGTAGCAAGTAGATTGTTTACTAGTTGTGTTAAATATATTATCAAGTATGTTTGTTAACTAATTCTATACAATTACATCATTTAATACAGTCTATAGAAAGTGGACATTTTGCTTAATGTAAAGATGTCTGGTCGTAATAAAATGCTGGGTGTTATTACAAAAAAATGCTGCACCCCCTAGAACAAATTCCATAGATGTCCCTGGTTGTCATGCACCATGTGATGTGTCACCTGTCATCCACTTTCAAGACTGTGTCATGCTACCTGTCCTCTAACTGATCCACTGTGATGTGTCACCTGTCATTCACTGTCAAGGCCATGTCATCCTGTGTCATGCTACCTGTCATCTAACTGATCCACTGTGATGTTTCACCTGTCATTCACTGTCAAGGCCGTGTCATCCTGCGTCATGCTACCTGTCATCTAACTGATGAATGGTGATTCCTTCTGTTGTGTTAGAAGCTGGTGGTATGCTTATTCTGTGTGGTTTGTATTGTGAACAGGCAGCCTCGTTTTACAACACCATTTTCTTGTTTATTTTAATGTGTTCCTATATTATTGCGTTGTCTTGTTGTTTTATTTAGGATTTGGGTACGTCACAGATTAACGCAAAAATATCTTTGTCAGTTTTGTTCTGAACATGTTAGTAAAATGCTTTTTGTAGCTTTGTTTGAATTGTGTTGATATTACTTGGGTAGCTGTGTGGCTGCAATTTGTTGCTTTAGTCATGCTTCATCTTAATTTATTATGTTGCATACCATCAATGGACCAGGAAGGTATCAAGTTACATGTCGACTGCATCAATGTTGATGTCGTCAATGTTGATATCATCAGTGTTGATGTCATCAATTTTGATGTCAATGTGGCTGTTGTCGATGTTGATGTCATCAATGTTGATGTCATTGATGTCATCAACGTTGATGTTTTCAATGTTGCTGGCGTCTGTTTCTAGGAAATGTTTTCAACAATTAGTGTGGTAGTTTCTCACTTGAAATGCTGCTAACAGACTGCGATACAGTAACCTTTATACTTGCACTAATGTGTTGATATCCAAACAGTCATCCAGCAGATATCTTAACCATTCCTTTCTGGTTATCGACAGTATTTTGTCAAACACTATGGATTACCCCATTGTTGACAGTTTGTCTACGGTTTTTGCGAATACTCTAGCCTTGATTGAAACCATTCAAAAATGTCTATGTTGCATTTGTAAATTGAAAATGAATTCTTTCTTGATGTTAAGGTTGTGGCGCTTGATGGAAGTTCTCTATTTTTTTTCTGTTGTATATTTCATACTACAGATGAATGTCATATAAATTATTCGACTAATTATGGACAGTATTTAGAACTCTGTTCTTGTTACGTAAAATTGTTTGTTGTAAACAAGATGTATGCTAGCAAGACAGTGTGTTTCTTGGCAGGTTGTATGGTTCCCACTGACAACACAACAGATTGGCTGTATATTAGTTTGTAGTGTTGTAATTAAAAAGTGTAATATATAGTTTACACTAAATGTAAAGCATGTGTGCTTCATTGCTGAACTGTACTGAATTAGACCAACAATAAAATAGGAATACTGTAGTCTCTGTCTTTCTCCTTGTTACTCCCTTTATACAGGGGTGATGCTAGTTCATGTACTGCTGCACAGCCCCAGCTGTTATCCCTTTCCGTTTCCCTGTCGGCAGCCTTCTCCTTCCATTTGTCACCCTCCTCTGCCTGTTTCCCTCTTTACACAGTCCTCCCATCTTAACTGCATTCTTTCCCTACAGCCTGGCTGTTTCATCTGCTCTCTCCATCCACACCAAGTGATCTCGCCTTCCTCCGTCCACACCAACTGACCTGCCAACATTGTCTTGCTATTCTTCCCATTAAGCTGAACTGCGGACCGATTTCTTCCCCCATGTCAGTCATCCTCCGTCTATCTACCCTCTGCTTCTGTAATTCTACAAACCTAATTGTTCTGCAAACAAAGCCTCTCTTGTTGCTCTATATTATCTCCTTACAAATACTTGATTTTAGTACTTTGTGAGATTAGACCAGCTGGCAGACATGTTAATTTGACAGCTGTGCAATAGTTATTTATTCATATAACTAGTCCAGCTCTGTCCACTGCACTCTACGAGTGAATGTACCCAATATTGAGCAACTCATTTACAAACACATTTAGCTCGGCATAAAACGTGTTTATCTACAGATATATTTATAAAAATTGTACAATAAGTATATTTTAAACGTTTTATTACAAATATATTTATAAAAATGAGACATTTTTATTCAGCAACATATGAAAAATAGACTTAGTATTTTAAATTCTCAAGTCTCAAGTGGTTTTACTCCAAACAGCCCAAACTTGGGCTAACGCAGGAGTTTGTGGTGGACTGTGCACATGCGCTGTGGGTGGTACATACAACTAAAAGACTAGTATCTTTAATGTTGCTGAAATTGTTTTTATCTGATAGTTTTGTTTATTTAAACATTTTTTTTTAATAAGTTGGTTATGTGTATGGATACTGTCGCTGCCTTGCCACATGCACACATAGACAGTCTCCATACCCACACCATGGATAAGTTTGCGCTGAGCACTGTGTTTTAAAGGCAGTTTAGGTGAGGAGGAGTGGTGAAAGGGAGTTCCATAATAGCTTCTTGAAATGATTTTGGGTTTTTTATGTTGGTAATTTTTGATGGAATCATATTCCATATGCGAATAGCTCGGGGATAAAATGAAAAGACCATTGCATTTATAAGACATCTGGGGCTACATACTGTCCACAGGTTCGAGAGCGGGTTAGTAGGCCTGGAGGGGGGTGATCGCAATAATGTTATTTAGAATTTTGTAGAAGGTTGTGGCTTGTTTAATGATATGTCTTCATTCAAGAGTTGGCCATCCAAGGGCAGTAATTAGATCTGCTGGATTTGTGTTCCATCTGTAATAATTTTTAACAAATCTGGCAGCAGAGTGTTGCACTCTGTCAAGGCTTTTAACTTGTGAAAAGGTGTGGGGATTACATATGGGTGAAGAGTACTCAAGTTTTGGCCAGATTAGCATGTTGTACGCTGTTTGTTTAACTTTGGGTTTACATGGGCCAAGAGTTCGTTTAATCATGCCTAAAAATTTCGAAGATTTTGAAGTTATGTCAGTGACGTGATTTGTCCAGGTTAATTTGGAATCCAGTTTTACTCCGAGATATGAGTGGCTGGATACAGTGGATAATGGCTGGCCCGGAAGCGAGTACTTGTGTGGGCTGAGTTTAGTTTTGTTTGTTATTGGAAGGTAGACACATTTAGATACATTAAATTCCATTTGCCATTTGTCTGAATATGTTTTGGAGTTGGTTTAGGTAGATTTTGGAGAATTTCGTGGTCGGTTTTGGAAGAAATTTTACGATATATAATACTATCATCTGCAAAAAGGTATATAGAAGATTTGATGTTCCCATCCTAGAATTGAACCCTGTGGGACACCAGATGTGACATCTGTGATGTCCGACAGGGCACAGTTAACTGAGACTCTCTGTTTGCGGTTGGATAAAAAAGATTTGATCCAATTTTGAGTGTTTCCAGTGATAGAAGACCTAGGTGAGGCACTTTGTCGAAGGCTTTGGCAAAGTCAAGCAGGATTGCGTCAATTTGGGTCTTGTTGTCCATAGCAGTCATCCAGTCATGGACTGTCTCAATGAGTTGAGATTCACAAGACAGTCCCGACTGGAATCCGTGTTGGAAGTGGAGAATGATGTTATGCTTGTGCAGGTGTTTCCACATATTGCTTAGGATGATATGTTCCATTACTTTACAGAGGATGCAGGTTAGTGATATGGGTCTGTAGTTAGCAGGGTCAGATTTGTGGCTCTTTTTGTGCATAGGAGTTACTAATGCTTGTAGCCAGTCGTTAGAAAGTTTTCCTGTGTTGTATGATTGTTGGAAAATTTAGGTGATGATGGGAGCTATCTGCTTAGCAGTTTCTTTAAGGACTCTGGCTGGGAGTTCATCTGGGCCTGTAGCTTTGTTCTGGTTTAGATTTTCCAGCTGCTTTATTATGCCATCTATGCCAATTTTGAGAAGGGGGATATTGGGGTAAGTAGAGGGGGCTATTTGGGGGATGGGGTGCTTTTCTTGGGTAAATACAGAGCTAAATTGGTTGTTTAGGGCATTTACTTTATCTCGATCATTTATTATTGGCTGGTCGTTTACTCGAAGCATGGGATTGCCAATGTTTTCTCATTTATTTGCGTGAATAAATGACCAGAATCGTTTTTGATTAGTTTTCAGGCTGTCTCCAATGTGGTTGTTAACATAGTCTTTGTAAGATTTTGCTAATGCTTTAGTAGCTTGCTTTCGGAGTTCCTTAAATTTTTCCCAGTCACTGTTTAGTCCAGTTTGCTTTGCCTTTTTGTGGCTTTTGTTATGTCTTCTGTGCATTCTAATTAGTTAACATGTTATCCAGGGAAGGTGGGTTTTAGCTTTTGTGTATCGTCTAGGTATGTTATTGTTAATCAAGGTAGTCAGACGTTCGCGGAAAAAGGTCCAGTTTATGTCTATATCCTGTGAGTTGGGGTCCGTGTCAAGATACTCACGATTAAGTTTGTCTATGTCGTCTTTGAGTTTGTCCCAGTCTGCTGATTTGTAACTATAAACTTTGTGGGGGGTTTCTTGTTGCAAACTGGGTTTAAGTTGATATTGAAGGTCACGGATTCGTGATCGCTCATACCAGGAGTAGTGTGGGTGTTGATGATAATGGAGGGATTTGAGGTGAGTATGAGGTCAAGAATGTTACCAGAAGCGATACTATTTCTAGTAGTTTGTTATGCTTGCTAGCAGTGCTGTTATTAGTGGTCTGGTGAATTGTCCAGTTGATATCAGGGAGGTTAAAATCTCCAGCTATGACTACATTGGGGGCGTTTTTTGTGATCTATATAGTTTAGGTAGGGAGTGATGGAGAGCTTCAAGGAATTGGAGGTAGTCATTTGGGGGTTGATAATAAGATGCAAAGTATATGCATTTGTTTCGTGCAAAGTGAATTTTTGTCCAAATTATTTCACAATTTGAGTTAAAATTTTGGAGGGGTTCAGCTACAATGTTGTCACGGAAGGCTATAAGGACTCCACCGCCATGGACATTCCTGTCCTTTCTGATGGTGGTAGGAAAGAGTATGTAGCATAGTTTGCATCTAATTTAGTTTCAACTAGAAATATGATGTCTGGGTTATTATATTGAATAGTTGCCTTTAGTTTGGTTGCTTTTTCTATGCTCTTAACGCAGTTGTTGTTTATCAAAACTCCTTTAAGTGTGTTTCTTTGGGTTTTCTTGTGATGTTCGGGGGTTGAGGTGTTTTGGGGGTTTGGGGCAAAAATTTAGCCTGCAATTTGTGATGTGTGGAGTGTTGGGGTACTAAGCATAGAGCTGTCAGACGAGGTGTTGGTAGAATTGGATTGCTCATTTCTAGATGGAGAAGTGGTAATATTTGGAATTCCACAATGGTCGCAGAGCCAGAAGGAACTTTGATTAATCAAAGAGTTGTAGGATGACGGGGATATACCAATACAATGTATGTGGTGCCATTGATTACATTCTTCGCAGAGGATAGCCTTGTCTCGGTTTCTGACAGGTTGATGACAACTTCCACAAGGACAAATTGGGCGCCCATATGGGCCAGGGTTTGGGTGGATGTCGCCTGAGAGTGCAATCAGTCTGCTGAGGTACAGATGTGTAAGAATGTCTGATTTGAATTTGATTTTGGGTGGGAATTTAATTCGGGGTTTCAAAGTTAGGGCATAATATTTTGGTTTAATTTTGAGATTTGATCGAGATATGCATTGACATGTTCCAATGATCGCTGCTATTAGGAGAGTGACGGTGATAATTTGCATTAGCCCAAGATTCATCCTCGTGGAGTCACCACATCATTTACAAACATGTTTAGCAAGGTATAAAGCAAGGATGTAAAGGAAGATCATGATATTACCAATATAATTATTTTAATCAAATCAGACTGATTTATTTTATACATACATTAATTTGGTTTTGGATAATTTAAGTTTTGAAAAGGGTAACATTGCAGTATTTATAAAAAGTTTATTCATTACCACTGTTATTCAGAAAGTATTTAATGCAAAATTAACTATTCGTACTTATAATGACATGAAAATTATAGTAACAGGATAAAATAATTAACACTACCGTTGTAAAAAAATCAGAAAAACATGTGCCCCGAGTGAGGATCGAACTCACGACCTTCAGATTGCTCGCTTTTTGTGATTATGAGACTGACGCGCTGCCTACTGCGCTACCGAGGCCGCTGGAATAGTTTTGTTCGGATATATGTATATATATATATATGTCTCTCCATATAATCTTTATGTAAAAATAATAAATATATTTAGTTACGTATGTCTAAGGGAAATAATTTAACACATATAACTAATGTTGTATATCCTAATGCATTTCATAAAGTATCTTAGAACATCTAGATAATATACGGCAGCACTACCGCCACGTCGGTCATGACCAGTGAAAGTTTCGCCACCTAGCGATTGTCACTGCAACCTTATTATTGAATTGACTTTTATTCAACATTTCAATACCAACATCATACAACCATACAACACAGTGAATGCAGTAAAGATTTATATGACAGCAGCATTAAGCTGCTATGCCTTGTAATACATATTGAAAACCTACTTTGAAATATTGAAGGGAAATGCAAGAAGTGTAATATTTATAATTAGTATTTCCCATTTCATAATACATACATGAATTTATAGATAATTTGACAAATTAAATAAATATAATTAATTTAAATAAATTTGATACACAATTAACATTAGAAAGTAATCACAACAAAACATTTAATGTAAAATAGAAGAACACTAAATTGTATTTACTGACCAATAATGATATGTACCTTTTCTTAAAGGCAAAGACATTAGTACAATATTTAATATTCTTATTTAAACAATTCCACATATTTGCACCTTTCACACTGATACACATATATTTCAATGTCGTTCTGCAATTCTTAGTTTCAAAGTTATTTTCTTGGCAAGTATGAGTGGTATTTAACATTTTTAAAATGAGCAAGAAAATTATTTAGCATTAATTTGTTATATATTTTGTACATTATGACCATGGATTTAAAATCAATCAGGTCAAAAATAGTAAGTGCATTAAATTTAAAGAAAGCTGCCTTAGAGTGAGCTCTATTTTCCAATTGATAACACATTCCAGCAGCAGATCCAGGGGGGTTTTAGGGGTTCAAGACCCCCCTAGGCTATGGAGGGGGGTCTTAGACCCCCCCTGTGTCTGTGGCAAATATTACGGTAAAGGAACACGAAGGGGAGACCGCCAACCAGCTTTTATTCCGTGCCTTTGCAGAATTTAGTAATTTCGGTCACACAACAAAGACACATGATCATCAAACTACATGCAGCGCAGTGTTCGAAATGACCACAGACTCTTGGAGGTCCCCTAAAAATATTGGTCACCCCACAAAAAATAGAGAAAAATCTTCTTTTCAGGCACTGTAATGGCTATTAGCGCCTATTTTTGTGAAAAGACTTGCTTGTTATCATAGCAACCTGTAGTTATTTAACAACTTAGGTTGAATGCACTTGTTGTAAGTCGCTCTGGATAAGAGCGTCTGCTAAATGACTAAATTGTAAATTGTGGTCTAAACCATTGTTACTGGAGTAATGCGCTGGCAGACACAGTGCTCTGTAATTCTGAGATGTAAAATGCCATGGTAAAATGTGCCTCAACTAGACACTCATTGGTGGCATTACTGCAGACACCCAACAGATGACGCCCTTAACCACAGAACACACACTCATTAATGAAATGAGTGGAATGATTTAATATGTTTTTAACAGAGATTAGCTGAATGACAATAGAGTGAGCTGAATGAATCAGCTAAACTACACCAACGTAATGATGTCGAGTCTGCAAAAACCGTCAAGTTCTGCGAAAACTGTCGAATTCTTGTTGTGAGATCAATCGAGTTCTGGGAAAACCATCGAGTTCTTGATGCAAGATCGATCGAGTTCTGCGAAAAAAGTCAAGTTCTAGCACAGACGGATCAGAGTAGCCTCACCCGCAGCAACAGTGGAAGGGTAATTACAATGATAAAATGTGGGACCCCCCAAGCTTAGGAGATCCCTCGTGCCTTGTTTTCCTGGAGCCCCCATATCCCCCTCATTTCGAACACTGATGCAGTGGGAAACTGGCATCCATGAGTTGCTAGCTGGAAAGTTGTGAGCTAGAAAACTGATTTTGGTGACTGAAAGTATTTTTTTTTATTTTGTTTCGATCAAATTTCAGTACTTTTAAGTGGCACTGGTTAGACATTCAGAGTGTTGAGTAAAGCCCTCATATCAGAGCTATTATTTGGATTTTGCAGTGTCAGTGATATTTAGTTGCCGCCTACCAAATATGTCTATGTTGGGGCACGTCCGCCTGTGCGCCACAAGCAAGTTCGTCCCTAGGATATCTTATGTAAAATGCTCAGGATCACTTGCTTGATTCTTTGCAATTTTAGTATGTATATTATTCACATGTTGAGACCATGTGAGTTTACAATCAATATATATATATATATATATATATACCAAGGAACTTAACACAATTTACTTGTTCAATTTTAATATTGTGTATGAAGATATTATATTCACATGGGACATTTGTGTGTCCGAAAACCATGAAATTTGTTTTTGATCAATTAAGTGAGAGCTTGTTTACTTTAAACCATGTATATAGTTTGTTCATTTCAGCTGACACATTTGTACACATTTCCAACAAATCATTTCCTTCAAAAAAAAAAAAAACAGGTGTCATCAGCGAACAGTATGGACTTTAAGTGTGAATAAACATGACATAAGTCATTAACATACATAATAAAAAGAGTTGGCCCTAGAATTGACCCTTGTGGTTCATCACAAGTAAGAGTGGAACAACTTGAATATATACCATTGAAACATACCTACTGTTTCCTGTTACCTAAATAACTACTGAGCCATTGTTTGGTTATACCCCTAACACCATAATGATCAAGTTTATCAACAAGAATTCTGTGATCCACAGTTTCGAAAGCTTTCTTAAAATCAGTAAAACCATCAATGGTAAACTTTCCCTTATCCACTGCATTTCTAATTTCCTCCACTAAGTCCATAATTGCCATGGAAGTGGACATATTTTTCCTAAAACCATACTGACGGAAATACAATACTTGTTTTACATTTAGAAAATTCATTATCCTGTTGTTGAATGTTTTCTAGAATGTTAGAAAATTTAGGTAGTAGAGATATAGTCCTATAACTGGAGACAATTTGGTCCACCCCCGATTTGAATAAAGGAATCACTCAGGCAATTTTCATATCATCTGGAAACATACCTTGTTCTAATGAATAATAATTACATATATGCTTTAATGGGGCTAATATATGCCATCATAACCTTTAGATGCTTTACTTTTACATTTATGCACTTAATAATTCATCATCAGTGACTGGATTCAAAAATACTGTTTCTTCCACCCTGTCACATAAGAAACACTTAAAATTTGTATTACATTTCGGTATACTTTTAGCTAATGTTGGCCCTATGTTAAAAAACAACTGGTTGAAATGTTCTGCAATTCTTATTCCCCGAAATAGTTGATCCATTGTTCTTAAATTCAGATGGATAATATTAATTTTCTTGTAGATTTTTTATTCAATAATTTGTTAATGATTTTCCACGTTTGCATAATATTTTGTCTACTTTCTTCTAACAGGTTAGAGTAATATTCCTCACAATGTTTCAAGATAGATGCCAGTTTATTCTTATCTGTTTTATATCTAACTTCACCAACACCACTTCTTGTTTTTAGGAAACGTTTGTACAGTATATTCTTTTTTTACATGCATTTTTTTATCCTGAGTTATCCATGGTTTGTGTCGCCTTTTATCCTTTCGAGAAATAGTTCTAACAGGAAAACTTACCTCATAAATATTTTTGAACATTTCTATAAACTTCTTATAGCTTGAATTAACATCATCGTTGTTCAATATTTCATCCCATTTCTTAATTGTTTATAGCACCAAGTTAGACATTTTTAGATAACAAGTGATTTTGATTCAATTTGTTTAATCTAAAAACATAACCTGTACATAAATCAAATGTTAGTACAAAGTACATTAAGATATCTGGAAGACAAAACAGTTTTATTATTTTTACTGAAAAAATCACAGAGAAACATGGGCCAGCCACACCATAATAATTATGGAGTAGTTCCAACTGTTGGTGTTACCTTACCTTAAGTTAAGTAGACTTAAGTCTAAGTTAAGATGGTTCTGATCGCAGGATTCTTGTGAATCCTCATCGATCAGATCTTCATCATCATCTATAAATACTTTAAGAATTCTATTTGTTACATAAATGTATTTCGTAAACAGCACATTATCTCAAACTTCATGTAAATTTTATTATGACAATTCTTTCATGTAACTGTTGGTATATGCCAAAACTGCATATTTGTTGGCAGTTTTCCACTAGATTACTGCAACCCTATTTTAATTTTATACTAACTACAACTGCTACTACTAGTCTCTGGCTCATCAGCTACTTTTCCAGAAACTTCAAAATATATCGGAAATATATATCTGAATCCATGCTCATCCAAATACTGAAACAAGAGTCCCCTGTCCATGTGAGCACCCCGTCGCCCTTTCACCTGTCTTGGCTCAAACCATTTCTCTTGAAACCCCTCAAACTTGCGATAATCATCCACTGTCTTTCCCACAGCAATTTCCTCATCCTCTTTTTCCTTCATGACAATGCGCTTCCATGTCATCCTGCGAATTCGTTGCCAGAAGTCTTCAACGTTGTAATTGAGTCCCTCAATAACAACCATACCGGGCTTCCCTGGTACGCAGAAACCCGACAGGTGAAGATCGTGTGCATATTCCAGTATGTCTTTCCTCTTCACTTTGTTGTAGATGTGATGACTGTAGATCCACATTCGACAGAACATGTTTTCCTTTCCTAGTGGCTGAGCCTGCTTGGGTTTGGAATGTGCCGCCACTGTCTGCGAGGCTCGGATGTGTTCCTCTGTCCGTGAGGCTTGGATGTGTTCCTCTGTGTTTTCCTGCAGCCACTGTATTATGGAGGCGAGGCATAGTTCTCCGTGGTCTAAATCAGCGATGTAGAGTGTGAGTTTCTCACAGAGTCGCTGGTGCTCCGTGCGAGACAACTGTGTACAGCGGAGGAAGACATTGGGGAAAGTTGTTGGGTACTCGTGGGACAGGTTACACGTCATCTCCAACTCATTCTGAAATAAATCAAATACATGTTTGTTAGTAATAACTCAACTCCACATCTCATCAAGTAAAAAAAAATCCTGTGGTCAACCAGCAGGTGATCAACACAGACACAGTGGTCAACTTTCAAACCTGTTATTGTTGACTTTATCATAACAAATGATATTATAAATTATATAGATGCACTTTAGAATTTAAACACAATGTTTAACTTCTACCTTGATCATACCTTGAACGGGTTTGGGGGCAGGGAGCTTTCTGGCTCATATATAGCCCCCCAATCAGTGGTTATGGCAGTAATTTTGATATTTAGTTTTGAAATTGTTTACTGTTAGTGCATTGACACAGTCGCTTGGTAGGGCATTCCATGGTTTGATTACTCGCTGTGAAAAGAACTTGTGGCGTGCATCTAGTCGGCTGTGGTGTTGTACTATTGACTTGTTGTGTCTTCCTGGACGTGAGGTATGGTTTAGCTCGAATGTTCTCTTGGTGTCTATGTCAGTATATCCATTAATAATCTTGAAAACTTTGAGTATATCAGCCCTTTTCCTCCTTTCTTGTAGAGACAGGAGGCCACACTATCGCAATCTTAGATAATATGGGAGTTTAGAGATTCCAGTGATCATCTTAGTGGCCCTCCTCTGCACATTTTCTAATTTGTCTATATCTTTCTGAAGGTGTGGGCACCATGCCTGTTGGCAGTTTTCGATGATGGGTCGGACCAAGGTGATGTATAAGTTTTTGATGTTTTTCATGCTTTTGTCTGTTTATGCCCTACGAATTGTCCCTAGTATTCTATTTGCTTTCTTGACTATGTAGTTTACTTGCTCCTTTGCTTTCAGTGATTTATGAATGTGTACTCGTAGCCTAGGTCTTTCTCCATATCTATCGATTCTATACGTACATCTCCCATAAAATAGTCATAGTTCGGGTTGTTGTATCCACTGTGCAGGCATTTGCATTTAGTGAAGTTGAACAATAGCTGCCAATCCTGACTCCATTACCTAAAAGTAAATAGAACGTCCTAGGGACACGATGTCACAAAGTTGAAGAAAATATGAACTGAGATAACAGAAAAGGATTTCAATCAACAGTGTCATTGATTGATTGATTACTTTGTACGTCGATGGGTGGCACTTCATCAAACAGGCCATGTTGCAGCTCTAAACTGTCCTGCGGTCTGGTATACCTGATCAACGTCTCCTATGCGCAGCTTCAGTGTAAATCGTACGCGGCTGTGCAATTGGCTGTATTCCGTGTCGCCGTCCAGGAAGCTCTGGATGTCCGGAACGGCAGTCGGGTCGTCCAGCACCAACTCGCCGTCGTTGGCGAACATACTTGCCAACATCTCGACTTCGGTCAGCTGCAGTGACAGCGTCTCGCGAAGATCTACGTTACAGTCGTCCATTCGTATTGCTGAACTAGGACAATTTAGTGCATCGTATTACTTCCTAAGTAACGAACGACAGCCAAAGTTATGCCACCTGGCGAATGATTGGGAACTAAACTGACCATGATTGTTTAGTTTATCACATTTCGGGCAGATGGCGAAACTTTGCTTACTTAGGAATGAGTTAGGGTGGTTTATGCGCATGTACTGTGGTAATTTATGTATTAATTAATCTCTTAGTGTATAAATTAATGTTGGTAAAGTTTGATTTGGTATATAAAAACTGTTTTCTGAGCCCTTCCATCAGTAACATTATGGCTTGACTTGCCTTAAAGCATAGACCATAATAGTGACCTCTCGCTGTCCTGCGGGAAGTTGCACCCTTCCATTATGTTCCATTTATGGCATGCCGCTCTGCTGTCAACATTGGGATCCCAGTATCATTCCACCTATTCAGTGGTCTTCCTCTCTTCCGCTTTCCTTTGAAGTATTGTTTTTTATGCTCGCCTAACAATGTGACCACTTTGCATACGGCAAACATGTCCAAACGGCAAACATGTCCAGTATTACATGTCGGGCCACCTGTGTATTCTACGTCGGGTGACACCTGTGATAGATTCAGGGGTAAAGGTGTCCTCTGTGATCTTGACATGTTGTAGTCTGTCCGCCCTTGTAACGCTTCTAATAGCCCGCAGGCAGTGAATCTCAAACACCGCAAAAGATTGTATCTCCTGTGATCGTAGCGTCCAAGCCTCCGCACCAAAAATTATATTAATGACAGACCTGTAGATCTATTTCGTTTTTATATGATAATATTGCATGAGATGATTAGAATGAACACGATAAATCGAGGCTATACAATAACCAAAAAATACCATTGTGATATACCACCCTCCATTATAGGTGCTACTAGACATCGACGACAATTCTTCTGCTACAATGATATATTCTGGTACAAAAGATTTCCAAATGCAAGTCGGGGTACTACAGGGAGCAGCCCAAGACTTGTTGATTCGAGTGGCAGTGGTAGGGGTTGACCCGAGTGGCAGTGGGAAGGGTTGACTGGAGTGGCAGTGGTAGGGGTTGACTCGAGTCGCACTCGAGTCGCTCATTTTCATGACTTGCGACTTGACGTGGAATTCAGAGACATAACTTGAGTATCCACATGAATTCAGAGACATAACTTGAGTATCCACATGAATTCAGAGACATAACTTGAGTATCCACATGAATTCAGAGACATAACTTGAGTATCCACATGAATTCAGAGACATAACTTGAGTATCCACATGAATTCAGAGACATAACTTGAGTATCCACATTAATTTCGCTGCAAATTACCGAATAACCTACAGCAATCATGACGCTTGGTGAACGATGGTGACTTGGGACTTGAATTGGAATTCAGATAGATGACTCGAGACTTGACTTGAACTTGGAGGTCATTGAGTTGTTAATTTGTGACTTGCCAACAAGTCTGGCAAGGAGACTGTCTGGCCCCTTTCCCTTAGTCCTCTACTCCCTACGCTGTGTTCTACAGGACACTGCCACATTACAGATGACGTTGCTCTGTTGGTCAGCTGATGCGGCAGAAAAGCTGCCTCCAAGTCGTGGAAGATGTTTCCAACTGCGTATGTCTCCATCTCAAACAAAACGAAAACGTTGCTGATGACTTACCACTGTCGTCGATGATGTTAAGAAGGAGACGGTTGCAATGTGCTGGTCATTGCACGAGGGCAGTCAACCAACCAGTCTCCAAACTGGTGCTTAGAAACCTCCGACAGCTTGATAGGGCAAAAAACCCTGACGTATCCCAATGTGTAGACTAGAGTAGGCCTAGCTGAGGCCTCCTCTTTTATGCAAAACAAGGAAGTGTGGAGAGAACATATTGCCGGACGTCCATTCCGTCCATGGACGATAGATGATAATGATGATAATGATGATGATGTTGATACAATAACGTGAATAAGTGAATAAATAAAATTAGGCCCGGACATGAATAGTTAAATATTAAAAATGCGTAGCTAGCGAAATGGCGTCGACCCTCGCGTGTACCGACTCCGCCTTCCGCCGCTTGTGAGAAAAACATTTAAGCTGCAAATAACCACACACAGCTTTTAGTGGTTGCACTGGAACATCATACGTCGAGCAACAACAGGGCGTTGTGTCTTCTCGCATTTTTGGCCATTGTACCTCAGATCGATCGCGGAAGAAACGTTTCTGTAGCACGAAAACCATATCAAATGTCGCAATATTGTACCTCAGATACTTTATTGCGTGTTTGGGAGACATTTTCATTTGTATTTAATTGTACGTTTTTATTGAACACGTGATGTTCTTGCATTAAATGATCTACGAGTTCACCCAAACCTTGTCTTGTTTTGTACTTACAATAATTATGCTCTCCTGCCGTCATGAAGTATATGTACCTATGTGAATATTATATACTATAAATATTATGCATGTGCGTATGTAAGAGTGTGCTGATAACTTCCTCTCTCCGTGTATATATCTGTACATTAGCCTTTTTGTGCATATCAACAGGTAGTGTATAATTGCAACATTTGATATGGTTTTCATGCTACAGAAACGTTTCTCCCGCGATCGACTGTTTGCGTCCGTCCACCGAGTGACGCTACGACGACGTATAATCGATGTAGGGGTCAGATTATACTTCCTGCTACGAATGTAGTAAGGCCTACCTAAAATTCGTAAGTTAGCTGAGTTCAGTTAATTTGTTCAACATAGAGACGGATTCGAAGACGCGCAGGGTTTTTGGCGGTGATGTTCATAAGAAACTGATCGGCACATTAATAATTTTCCATATATCTGCCTCCGAGACGGGCATTTTGTTTATTTTGCAACGAATCGCCACAATCACCCTGTCACTTGGCGCCGACTGTGGGCCGTCTCATATCGCCGCCACCGCGAGTATCAGGTTGATATCGCGACACGATTTGCCGCCTATTAATTCCAGCACTATTCTGTCGGCATTGTGATCGCTTCTTGGGACTGGTCGATATGTAAGTTCCGATTTCACGATAGACGATCGATCTCAATTACTCCACAAAATATGTTTGCAAAGTGAAATGTGTGTATCTTATTTTGTGTTTGGATCCACACGCATGAAGACAACATTTAAATTTGATTGTTTTGTTTTGTTCGAAGAAGACTGTTTGCTATGGGTTTTGTTTTTGGAAAACGATAGCACACAAACTGAACGCGTGTGAAATGGCCGTCCATGGTAATTTTTGCAACTTGTCAACCAATGTATGGCTGCAGGTACCATCGTTATCAGAGATGTACTTGTAAAAGGTCACTCTGACCTGTCCGAAATGTTTCTCGATGAAGGACAACGCGGATGAGGTTGCTCTTGTCGTTGTGACGTTAGTGTCGTTGTGACGCCAGTGTCGTTGTGACGTCAGTATCGTTGTGACGTCAGTATCGTTGTGACGTCAGTATCGTTGTGACGCCAGTGTCATTGTGACGTCAGTGTCGTTGTGACGTCATTGGTGTTACAGTGAGCGTCGTTGTCTACTGATGGAGTTTTGGGGTAGCATATTGATTGATTTTAGTAGTGTAACTGATTGTCAATTGTGTCAAACAGTGATGGCGAAGTGTCAGTGTGTGTCACTGTGGATAGCGTCTGCCAAGTGATTCGCACCGCAAGCACAAACAGATGCCGTTTAGTCTAAATTAGACCAGAGCACTCCGTCCGGGCTGTTGGTGTCACTCAAGACGTGTTATCGTAATCCGCATCTACTTCCGCCAGACACAGTTTTTATCCAATGTCGTATATTTAAAGCTTACGTTTTTTCTGGAGTTTTAACTCTTTTTTACTGGAGTTTAGTTTCTCGTTGAACGAGATGAAACAAACATGTCTTGGAAACTGAGTAAAGTTTGTTGCATTTTCACATCTAATTGCAGTAATTTTGGCTTGGAGAAATAGTAGATAAATATCGATGCGGCAAATTATTATGTTAAAATATTGAAATTGGATGTTAATGTCCAAGTGCTATCGTCCTTTAAAATTACAAATAATTTCTCTCGAGGGGTGTGTTTTGAATGCATCACCCCAGGCTTATTCGTGTTTTTTTTAACATGATTATGTTTTTTATATACATTAATCACAAAAAGTTCAAGTTATAACGGGTAATAAAAATAGGTCTCAAGATTATTGGGTAAACTTTAAATTGGGGAATTGTCGATTTTGTTTCAGAAAAAACATGTCAGTGATGGTCTACGCTTGGAATATTGTTACAACTGCCCTGTTAATTGTTGCCGACGGCTTCCGGCTCAAAGTATGCATTCCGTTTCACATCCAGGCTAATAATGACATTTGTTTAATTTGCTGCCTAGTGTCTGCCTTGGCGCCCCGAGTTACGCCAGTAACATGAAACTGAAGTAATCTTGGATTACAGACGATGTCGACTAACTACGCACTATCACCGCTCGTCTGCGTTAAAACAATCAATCACGCTTAAGAAAACGAAAACAGAAAACCGTTACTTAATTTGTGAAGACAGTACCAAGAATTTGATCAAACGAAACTTTGTGTTGTTTCCGTTATCAGTAACCCCCTGTGCCCCGAGTCTGTAAGATTTGTTTTTACTGTAACATATATGATAGGCCTACTGAGATTTGGGACCTAGGATGTACACAGGGGCCCATTAGGGGTGTACACAGGGGCCCATTAGGGGTGTACACAGGGCCCGGTTAAAGGTTACACAGGGCTCGATTATGAGTTACACAGGACCCAATTAAGGGTGTACACAGGGCTCGATTAAGAGTTACACAGGACCCCGTTAAGGGTGTACACAGGGTTCGATTAAGGGTTACACAGGACCCCATTAAGGATGTACACAGGAGCCCGTTAAGAGTGTACGCAGGGGCCCATTAAGTTCCTGGCCAAAATGTTGCTTTTATGGGGTGGTTTAATAGGAGACGAGTGTAATAACAAAATATGCACGTGCTTACAGTAAAAGCACCACATTAACTAGCAAATGTATTATTTATAGTCACAACGCGTTTTCCCCCTCTCGCCAGGCCATTTTTACCACATCTCGCCAGGCCACGTTTACCACATCTCGCCAGGCCACGTTTACCACATCTCACCAGGCCACATTTACCACATCTCGCCAGGCCACGTTTACCACATCTCGCCAGGCCACGTTTACCACATCTCACCAGGCCACGTTTACCACATCTCGTCAGGCCACGTTTACAACATCTCATCAGGCCACGTTTACCACATCTCGTCAGGTCACGTTTACCACATCTCGCCAGACCACGTTTACAACATCTCACCAGGCCACGTTTACCACATCTCGCCAGGCCACGTTTACAACATCTCAACAGGCCACGTTTACCACATCTCGTCAGGCCACGTTTACCACATCTCGCCAGGCCACGTTTACAACATCTCACCAGGCCACGTTTACAACATCTCACCAGGCCACGTTTACCACATCTCGCTAGGCCACGTTTACAACATCTCACCAGGCCACGTTTACCACCTTTCGCCAGGCCACGTTTACAACATCTCACTAGGCCACGTTTACCACATCTCGTCAGGCCACGTTTACAACACCTCACCAGGCCACGTTTACCACATCTCGTCAGGCCACGTTTACCACATCTCGCCAGGCCACGTTTACAACATCTCACCAGGCCACGTTTACCACATCTCGCCAGGCCACGTTTACAACATCTCACCAGGCCACGTTTACCACCTTTCGCCAGGCCACGTTTACCACATCTCGCCAGGCCACGTTTACAACATCTCACCAGGCCACGTTTACCACATCTCGCCAGGCCACGTTTACCACATCTCGCCAGGCCACGTTTACCACATCTCGTCAGGCCACGTTTACAACATCTCGCCAGGCCACGTTTACCACCTCTTCACCAAGCCACGTTAATGCTACAACTCAACACCCGTCTTATTTATTTGACATTTCGTAGTGAATTTCGCCAGGTGTACACAGGGTATCGTCAAATAAAGCAAATATAAACAACAGGAACAGCGAATTAATTTAAAATTACGTCTATGTTAATTGATTGTGATAATATTAAACTTAGTAATGACTTCTTACAACCTATCCGATAACCGTTCCAGAATCCTTCACAAGATACGCTTCGTGCACTACGTACAATATAGAATTATATATATATATATATATATATATATATATATATATATATATATATATATATATATATATATATATATATACATATATATATATATATATATATATATATATATATATATATATATATATATATATATATATATATATATATATATATATATATATATATATATATATATATATATATATATATATATATATATATATATATATATATATATATATATATATATATATATATATATATATATATATATATATATATATATATATATATATATATTCGTGCCATGTATGGTGGAATGGGCACTAATCTATAGATGAACGATGAATCATAGTTTTGGAAATCCGTGACACGATGCAACTGCTGCCGCAGGCTGTGTGGTAATGCTATTTATATAATTTGTAATGCTATTTATATAATTTGTAATTTTATTTATATAATTTGTGTTAATACCTCCTACCTCAAAATCGTACCTCCTCTAACCTTCCACTTCATACTTATTTCTGGGGCCAGCTTCTCACCTCTCACTACCCACCCACCACCAATTTTTAGAACGAACTTCCCACTTCCTCACACGCACGCACGCACGCACGCACGCACGCACGCACGCACGCCTTATATATGTTAATAGTGTGGCAAACTTGTCAAACAGTGTTTATCTAACCACGCATACTCACGAAAGTGCAGTACATGTATTAAAAGGATTAATTTATACAATCACCGCAATGTATTGACATTCGGGGGGGCGCTTTGCCCCGTATTGAATGTGTCATTGGAATTACAAAAATAATGTATGCCACATTTTGCTCGCTCGAATCAATAACACCTATCATACCAATAATTATATAGGTAATTATTGGTATGATAGCTATTTGCTATTTTGGATTAGTTAAAGTACTTATGCTGTGGGATCGGTTAAACACGTTCAATTTGTTATAAAAATATGGCAAAACAAATCACATTGGTATAAACTACTTGGCGTGCTGCGTCTCCTCAAACCGAACGTGCCCAAAATGGTTCAGTATCATGTTGCATCGGTTTATTGGGAAATAGCGGCACTACTAGTGGGATCTGTCGAAATAGAGGGGGTGGGCTTTGTCCCGGAGGGTGCGCTTTCTCCCGGAGGGTGCGCTTTGTCCCGGAGGGTGGGCTTTGTCCCGGAGGGTGCGCTTTGTCCTGGAGGGTGGGCTTTGTTCCGGATGGTACGCTTTGCCCCGGAGGGTGTGCGTTGCCCCGAAGGCGCGTTTTCCCCATCTTTCTTTATTGATGTTTACAGTGGAATCTTTTGTGGCATCGCTCATCTGTGTTGAATTTGAACCACCACCTGCCAACCTTTGAAGTGCCATTAATATATCAATGACTCAATCGCTCAGTCCTCTCCACTTCCACTGAAGCATAAGACGTTAACATATCGTCTCCAGCGACCAGTCTTTGGCGAACTAGCCTACGATGTTGTTGAGTCTGCTCTCTATCTTCTTGTTTGTCACTCGCGGCTCCCAACGTCTTCTCGGGATTCTTCTAAGGCACCTTCCTTCAACACCTCTCAGTCGGCTCTCTATCTAAGGCATCTTCCTTCAACACATCTCAGTCGGCTCTCTATCTAAGGCACCTTCCTTCAACACCTCTCAGTCGGCTCTCTATCTAAGGCACCTTCCTTCAACACATCTCAGTCGGCTCTCTATCTAAGGCAACTTCCTTCAACACCTCTCAGTCGGCTCTCTATCTAAGGCAACTTCCTTCAACACCTCTCAGTCGGCTCTCTATCTAAGGCACCTTCCTTCAACACCTCTCAGTCGGCTCTCTATCTAAGGCACCTTCCTTCAACACCTCTCAGTCGGCTCTCTATCTAACGCACCTTCCTTCAACACCTCTCAGTCAGCTCTCTATCTAAGGCACCTTCCTTCAACATCTCTCAGTCGGCTCTCTATCTAAGGCAACTTCCTTCAACACCACTCAGTCGGCTCTCTATCTAAGGCACCTTCCTTCAACACCTGTCAGTCGGCTCTCTATCTAACGCACCTTCCTTCAACACCTCTCAGTCGGCTCTCTATCTAACGCACCTTCCTTCAACACCTCTCGGTCGGCTCTCTATCTAACGCACCTTCCTTCAACACCTCTCGGTCGGCTCTCTATCTAACGCACCTTCCTTCAACACCTCTCGGTCGGCTCTCTATCTAACGCACCTTCCTTCAACACCTCTCAGTCGGCTCTCTATCTAACGCACCTTCCTTCAACACCTCTCAGTCGGCTCTCTATCTAACGCACCTTCCTTCAACACCTCTCAGTCGGCTCTCTATCTTCTTGTTTGTCCTCCGTGTTTCTGAAGCGTACAAGTACAATAATGCTGCGATACTTTAAAAAAAAATCAGAAAGCGTTCACGTTTTAGTGCATACTTACCTACTTACCTACTCATTTACTTACTTACTTACTTAGGTTTAATTAGGTTCTTCCTTACCGCAGGCGGTGGCCAGATCTTCAACTTTCCCTTGGAATGCTCCACGACTTCCTGGCAAGGCAGCTTTGTAGTTGTAGAGAAACTCCTCAGTATTCCAATGTCTATCTAGGAGGTTTTTAAATGAATTGACACTTGGGGCAGTTACAACTACTCCCGTAGATCATTCCATCATCTGGTAACTCTAAGTGAGAAGCTTTCTTTTCTAACATTTGTACAAGCGCGTTCTATAAACAATTTCAAACTATGACCACTCGTTCCTTCCACTGTATCACTGTCTTTGTGCAGCTTGACAATGTTAGATAGATACATCACTGTCATATTTCCCTTGGAATAGTTTATATACCTCAATCATATCACCACGAGTTCGTCTATATGCAAGTGCGTGTATATATATATATATATATATATATATATATATATATATATATATATATATATATATATATATATATGTATATATATATATATATACATATATATATATATATATATATATATACATATATATACATATATTATATATATATATATATATATATATATATATATATATATATATATATATATATATATATATATATATATATATATATGTATATATATATATATATATATATATATATATATATATATATATATATATATATATATATATATATATATATATATATATATATATATATATATATGCATGTATATATATGTATATATATATATATATATGTATATATATATATATATATATATATATATATATATATATATATATATATATATATATATATATATGTATATATATATATATATATATATATGTGCATAAACACAATCAACAGAAATGCTATTAAATATCAGATACTGTTTGTAATCTAGGTGTTGTCTTTGACAGTGACTTAAACTTTCTCAGGTATATAAATCCTGTTTCTACCATATACGTGATCTCCGTCGAATTCGGCGTCACATATCTTTACATACTGCTAAAACAATATCAACAGCACTAATTAGTAGGTGCCTTGACTATTGTAATTCACTACTAAACAACATTGCTAAAAGAGACTGAAAAAACCAACGAGTACACAGTTGTCTGGCCCTTGTACTCAGGGCGCCTCGGTTTTCACCATCACTACCACTACTTAGACAGTTACACTGGTTTTATGTTGCTTGTTGAATCAATTTTAAACTGTCCACTCTTACATATTGTACTCTATCTACGCAACAACCACCCTACTTGGCTAGTCTCCTGCATCTTTTAAATATCCCTAGGCAGCTCAGATAAACAATTTCACAACAACTGATTGTTCCTAAAACTAAATGTAACTTGGGCAAACGTGCTTTCTCTTTCGCTGCGCGGCTTAGGGCCTGGGATGAACTCCCATCACTTTGAAAACATCTGAAACTATAGCCATCTTCTGATAAAAGGTCAAGGCATATTTATTCCAAATTGCATTTCCACCATCGACGGTCCTTCGTTCTGATAATGATTTTGTTGTTGTTGAGCCTCCGAGCTCAGGTTCATGGGCATATCGCGATCAGACACTCCAGACACCCCAGACACCCCAGACACCCCAGACACCCCAAACACCCCAGACACCCCGGACACCCCGGACACCCCGGACACCCACACCACAACAGACAAGGGCGTCTTGTCGACGAGGCACAAGTACTTCCTGTTACGTTGGAAGGATCAGATCAGACACTCCAGACACCCCAGACACCCCAAACACCCCAGACACACCGGACACCCCGGACACCCAGGACACCCCAGACACCCCGGACACCCCGGACACCCACACCACAACAGACAAGGGCGTCTTGTCGACGAGGCACAAGTACTTCCTGTTACGTTGGAAGGATGACTAATCGACTGAAACTGAAACCGAGAAATCATTCACTTGTGCAAATCACACGAACATTGATTAAAAAAGTTGTGTGATTGCGGTAATGCTCGCTGGCTGGCGACAGGCCAGTGACAGGTTTAATGTAATGTGACAGGTCGTTAGTTTTGTTCAGATGGCTTTGGGTAATCCAGTATGTGTTTGTACACGGGGCAAGATCGCATAATGATTACACCATGCTACACGTATATGACTATGGTTATTTTGATTGTATTGAATATTACAGAAGACATGTCCGATGTAGCGGTTAGTCCGGTTTGCGAGGAAGTCAGTGTTCACTGAATACCTTATGATCAATTATTAAAAGTTTCGCGAAGTGTCCCAATAACATTATATGGAAAAAATGTACATTAAGTCAAATTATAAAGTAATCAATATAACCGGAAGTAGTTCAAAGAAAGTTATTTAATTGTACTAGATTTCGTCATAAATTTATTGATACTGTCAGTCAAATGTTAGCCCGCGCGCGTATCCGTGAGTAGAATAGCATGGGGCATAACGCAAGTTTTGGGGCATAAAGCCCACCCTCTAACTAGTTTCACAGCGCGAAAATAAGAATTTTGAGATCGCCAAATGAAGCCACATACAGCATAGGCGGATCCAGGAGGTCCGGACCCCCTTTTTTGATTACCAAAAATCCATTGCAATCGCATGTCAACGGGGGACAAAGGCATTGCCACGAAACAACACAAGGTCAAAATTGTCGCTTACTATGTACGAATTCCTTAGTAGCAGTCCGACGTTTTCAGACACTGATCTAACACAAGTGATATCACACATGGCGTCCAGGGGATCCTCAAAGTTATTCTTCCGGCTACTTGGACTTGGTGCAGCGACTTGAATTTGGTGTAGATCATTTACAGAAATACGTGGAATATCAAATAGAATAAGTATTACTATTGCATATATATTATACACAAACGTATTGTAGACATATATTAGGAAACAGGTTTTGTTAATTATTAGTCAGAGGGAGTATTTTAGAGTAAGTTAGTTTCGGATTCTGTCAGGGAATTCAGCGAGCGTTAATAGGGGTGTTTACAATTCGAAAAATTAGATAACATAGTGCATAGTCAGTAACAGTGAATATTGGTTAGAATAAGTATTAGTATTATACATATATTGTTCACCAACTTCTTGTAGACATATATTAAGAAACCGTTGTTGTTAACAGAGGTAGTATTTTTTTTTCCCGGATTCAAACTCAACGAGTGATAAAAGGGAGTTTGTTTACAAGTCATTCAACCCGTGCATCGAGCTATCGTTTACATTAGCTAATATATATATATATATATATATATATATATATATATATATATATATATATAAGATAAAGTGATTTATTTACTTAAATTACATACATAAGGTAATATCTGACATAGTGGTAGTCAACGTTTTCGGTAAAAAGGAATTAACAGCAGGACTTTAGCGTAAATTAGTACACACTCACTTCGTTGTTTTGTTACACAGTGTTCTCCGTATTCGCTAGGTGGCAGGATTTTTAGCCTAAAGTGTTCTTTTGATCACAAAAACAGCCTTATTCAAGGCTAACGTAGCAAACTAATTAAAACTAAATTGTATGATGGCCCCGTGCAAACGACAGTTAAAGGCCACAAGGCACGTAATTTGTGGCAGTTGTAGTAACTGGGTAGATTTCGTCAAGTCTGGGTGCGAAAAGTCCTGGGCTGAGGTCCAGGCAGATAGTTTTAATTTTGAGTGTAGGGGATGCGCAAGGATGAAGGAAATAGAGGTGGAGTTGGAAGAGCTGAGACTGCTCGTTGTGGCAATGGTGGGAAGGAAACAGGGGAGTTGTGCCAGTAGTTCCGGTGAGGGAACAGTAGACGATAAAGTGGGGAAAGACACAAGAGATGCTAGGGAGAGCTCACCTCAGCCTGGGAGGAAGCTGAGAGGAGGGAAGGTGACAGGTCATAGGGAGACAGGACGTAAGGAGACGGGAAGGAAAGGAACGGGAGGGAAGACAACCGGGGTGAAGGAGAGGGGAGTAGGGGAGACAGGAGGGAAGGAGAAGGGAGTGGGGGAGACAGGAGGGAAGACAACCGGGGTGAAGGAGAGGGGAGTAGCGGAGACAGGAGGGAAGGAGAAGGGAGTGGGGAGACGGGAGGGAAAACAACCGGAGTGAAGGAGAGGGGAGTAGGGGAGACAGGAGGGAAGGAGAAGGGAGTGGGGGAGACGGAAGGGAAGGGGTCAGGACAGAATGTGATGGAGGGGATCGAAAGGAAGAGTTATTCTGCAGCAGTGATAGAGGGGGTGAGGAAGAGAGCGAGGGTGTTTGTGGGGGATTCGATAGTTAGGAAGACCGACAGAGTCTTAAAGAAGGGAGATGATGTGGTGGTCTGCTTGCCTGGAGCCAAAATAGAGGCGATAACTGAGAGGGTAAAAAACATCGTAGGCTCGGGTAAGGGTGGATCTGTTTTAGTACATGTAGGGACAAATAACGTAGAGAGGGAGGGTACAACTGCCATAGTTAGGAAATATAGGCAGTTGGTCAGAACACTAAAACAGACACGGGTTGAGCAGGTAATACTGTCAGGATTTTACCTGTGATGGGCAGGAGGGTCATAAATATCGAAATTGTCGGGGATGGCAATTAACATGTTAGTCCAGAGGCTGTGTAGGGAAGAGGAAGTTGGATTTGTGGATTTATGGGAAAGTTTTGTTGGGAGGGGTGATATGTACATGAAGGATGGGCTTCATTTAAGTGGAAAGGGGGCGGCAGTATTCGCGGACAAACTTTCAGCAGCAGTAGATAGCGACTTGGGTACAATGACAAATATTTTTGGAAGTAAACATTCTTTAAACTAGAAGTGCAGGGGGTTACCTAGAGGTGTCTCAAGCAGAACAAGAGACCACTAGCACAGATAAACCAATATCAAATCATCCGAAAAACATCTCTGAAAAAGGTTATAGATGCGTATGTTTAAATGCAAGGAGCATAGTAAATAAGAAAAACGAATTAAACATTATGGTAGAAGATATTGACCCTCACATAATTGGTATAACTGAATCATGGGCCAACATAGATATAACAGATGCTGAATTAGGACTGACAGGATACGTAATGTTTAGGAAAGATCGAATAGGAAGAAGGGGCGGGGGAGTTATTTTATATGTTAAAGAATCTATTCAGGCTTATGAAATAAAACTAGAAAGGGAAGCAGATTGCGATGAAGCTGTTTGGTGCAAAATTGTTTCAGGAAATTCAAAATTAACTGTTGGATTAGTTTACCGAAGTCCAAACATAAACGAAGAGGACAACACAAAAATAAAAAACGCTATAAAGGAAGTTAGTAAAGGGAATGTATCATAATGGGAGATTTTAACCATGGACACATACAATGGAATTCTCTAGAGAGCACAGGGATTGAGGATCAACAATTTCTATGTTTAATCCAGGATAGCTTTCTTACTCAGCACGTACTAGAACCAACCAGGGAGAAAATGTATTAGATATAGTTTTGTCATCACAAAAGAATTAGTGGACAATGTAAAAATATTTGAACCATTGGGTAATAGTGACCATAATCAAATACATTTTGACATCAATGTAAAATCAGAAAGTAAAAATAAGAAAACGTACAAGAGAAACTTCCACAAAGGTAACTACAAAGATATGAGAAAATACTTAGCACAGCTAGATTGGAATAACATGCTGATGAATAAGACTGCAATTGAATGTTGGAATATTCTAAAATATGAAATTGAGAGTATCATTGATAAATTTGTTCCCTTCCGAAAACAAGGAAAACGGTGTAGAAAGAAACACGTGTCAAAAGAGGCAATTAGAAAAATAATGCTAAAACAAACTATGTGGAGGGTTTATAGGCGTACCAGAAAGGAAGAAGACTATGCAAAATACAAAGAGGCACTTAATGCAGCTACAACTGAAATCAGACAATCTAAAAGAAGCTATGAGCAAAAACTGGCATGTAACATAAAAACTGACAGCAAGAGTTTTTATGCATATGTCAGGAGTAAACAAAACGTACAAGACAAGGTTGGACCTCTAGAAGACAGTGCTGGAAATATAATATCACAGGGGTTTTTAATGGCGGAAGACCTAAATGGTTACTTCAGTTCAGTGTTTACAAAAGAAGATATTAGTTCATTACCAGTTGCTGATGCTAAATTTCAGGGGACTAAATCTGACTATTTAGGACCGTTAGTTGTAACTCCAGAATTGGTAGCTAGGAAAATAAAGGCAATGAAGGATAACAAATCACCGGGAGTGGATGGGATTCCTCCAAAATTACTAATGGAAACAGTAGATCAAATCAGTATACCACTTGCAAGAGTATTCAACTTGTCATTAAAAGAGGAGTTGTTCCGTTTGAATGGAAAGAAGCAAACATCATACCATTATTTAAAAAGGGTTCGAGAAATAAGTCAGAGAATTACAGACCAGTGAGTTTAACGTCAGTGATTTGTAAATTATTAGAAAGGTTAATTAAAGACCATATGGTGGACTTCCTCGTTAAGCATAAATTATTAAATTCATCTCAACATGGATTCCTTAAAGCGAGGTCATGCTTAACAAATGTGTTATGTTTTTGGAAGAAATCACTAAGTGGATAGACGAGGGATCGCCAGTAGATATTATCTACTTAGATTTTCAGAAAGCTTTTGACAAAGTGCCACATCAAAGATTGCTACTTAAATTAAAAGCCCATGGTATCGGGGATAGCATAACTGACTGGATAGAACAATGGCTGACTGACAGAAGACAACGAGTTGTAGTAGATGGCGAAGTTTCAAATTGGAAATCGGTTTTGAGTGGGGTACCTCAAGGATCAGTATTAGGACCTATATTATTCTTAATTTATATCAATGACTTGGACGACAGTATAACAAGTAACGTACTGAAATTTGCGGACGACACAAAACTGTTTAGAAAGGTTAATACTGATGGTGATAAACAACATTTACAAAACGATCTAGACAGATTAGTGAAATGGTCTGAGAAATGGCAGATGCTGTTCTATTTTGGGAAATGTAAATGCCTACATACAGGACATGGGAACTTGAATGTAAACTATAAAATGGGAGCTACTGTTCTTGGTACTACTGTAAAAGAAAAGGACTTAGGAGTTACAATAAGCGCTGATATGAAAGTTTCAGAGCAGTGTGGTATTGCAGCTTCAAAGGGTAATCAAATTCTTGGATTGATTAGAAGAAACATAACATACAAGGAAAAAGTTAATTATACCTCTTTATAAAGCAATAGTTAGACCTCATTTAGAATACTGTATACAAGCATGGAGACCATATCGTAAGAAGGATATAGATACGCTTGAACGCATACAAAGGAGAGCAACTAAAATGATTCCAGAACTTAGAGACCTTAGTTATGAAGAACGCCTGAAAGAATGTGGTTTAACAACTCTAGAGACAAGGAGGTTAAGAGGAGATCAGATTGAAGTTTTTAAGATATTGAATGGGTATGAAAATATTGATAGAAATATGTTTTTCTCACTCAAGAAGGATAGCAGAACTAGAGGACATGAGGTAAAATTAGTAAAGGATCAATGTAGATTGGACATCAGGAAGCACTCGTTCTCACAGAGGACAGTAAATGAATGGAACAAACTGTCTACAGATTGTGTAACTGCTAGCAGCGTGAATATGTTTAAAAACAAGGTTGACACATATATCAGGAGGGCGGGTTATAAGTAGGTGAACATTGTTGGACTCTCGATAAGCCAATGGCTTCCTTGTCCACTTGCCATCTGGGCCTTTGGCTTGGATGGCAAATCTTGTTAAATCTTGTTAAATCTTAGCATTGTCGGTGACATCGGTCATAGATTCACAAGTGTACACAACACGCCCACCTCGAGTTTGACCATGTCTCCCCGCGAAAGAATGAATATAATATGGGAATGTTTGGCGCTCATAAACGTGTTGGGCGCAGTTGCTGGATCTGCGCAATCTGCAGCTTGCGCTTGATTGCACTACGGTAAAAATTTAAACTATCCTATCGTATCATCAACGTCTTTGAATAATATTATCTTAATCATTACAACAAGTAATACACGTTTTAAAATCACATTTTCATTGAGTTAATTTTTACACAAAACCAAGATGAGTGGTGCATTTTTTTAAAATGACATGAATAGGCTTAGCTATTTTCAAAATAGCATGTCGGCAGTATTTCTACTATTACTACTACTACTAGTACTACTACTACTACTACTACTACAACTACTACTACTACTACTACTACTACTGCTACTACTACTACTACTACTACTACTACTACTACTACTACTACTACTACTACTACTACAACAACTACTACTACTACTACTACTACTACTACTACTACTACTACTACTACTACTACTACTTTTAGCCAAATGTCTCTCGATTCAAATTCAGATTATGAATCGAATGGTGTACTTTATACAGAGTAGTTTAAAATGCAACAACAGTTTGGATAGACTCTCTTGAGAGGGCAATCTAGCCCTTCGGGGTATTGGTTCATATATATCTAAAAGTTTAAATTATTCCTTGTCTCAGTTCAAACTTGATGCCACGACTTTATATAATATGAAACCTAGCTGCTTTTATTATATCATTCAGAACCACTATCAGAAGAGGCTGGATGAGAAACTATTAAACACAGTTTCCTTGGCAAAGGATGTGCTGAATAATATAGAGAATGCGTGTAGCACTTTTTTAGTCAAAGACGTGTTAGTCTCTTTGTTTGCAAAGATACTTCAATTGTAATTGAATTGTACACATTGTCGTACAAATAAATATATGTTTTTACTATTACTAAACTACCGTGCCTCTAGTTTGCAATAATGCCTATATAGAGTTTAGACGATTACGTGTTGTTTTAGTCAATTATAGTATACTCGTTTGGAATGGGCCTAGCTACAGGTGTAAAAGAACCAAAATTCAATGCGTTTTGCCGAAATGCTAGACTCAAAAGTAGTTGCTGTCGTCTTCTGTAAATTTGACATTTGAAGTTATAGTTATGTGACGAATACAAGAAAATACATAGGAATATTTTATAACGATTTTTATATTTTCTGCAAATCCATATTAAAACGGGACACGGCCCAAGGCCGTATTCCTCCCAAAAATCCATATTCTATAGGTACGATGTCGCATGTCTGAAGTTTGGGTTGATTACATTAGACGCTAACTCGATTAAAACCAGATTATTGGTGTCCCAAATTACACCATTTCAAGTGTTTTGTCTAAAAAATGTCAAATGGGTAGGAAGGGGGATACCCACCTCCCACACACCCCCCCCCGGGGCGGTGGCGAGGCCTTCGGCACTTCATACATTACCTTGGACCCCCTTTTTTCTTAACCCTGGCTCCGCCCCTGTGCAGTTCTTCACATTTGGTTAGTATACGGTGGCAGAAAACGAAATTCACGCGAAATTAAAAAAAAAAACTTTTGATTCTATAAATTATAAAAATGGTCACCCTAAAAGTCCTTTTGTGGGCAGTAACCATAAGAAACTGAGACAACGCGTTGAGTGTCTGCAGTAAATAAATATGTAATCATTAATGTTGTGAATGTTGTGGATGCGAGTGATAAAAGCCAGTGAAATACAAATGGTGAAATTTTAATATCGAACGTGTAGGGCAAAAAAGCCAACATTAGTGGGGGCAAAACGCACAGGGTGGGACGTACTATATTTGCCATAGATTCGAGTTTGAAACTGAGTAGACGAGTTGATAAGTTCTGCCTGTGTATGACAGTTTATAATAAACATATATAAACATATATAACGCACTTGTTGAATTTCAAATAAAAGGAGCTAATTAATTAACAATTTCAGTCACGGTTCTTAATAAAATTATAATGACAAATATTACTATGATGTGCAGCCATGTTTCGCTATACTTAAGTGTACAAATAATACCATCACTTTGGTAATGTACCAATAATACCATCACTTTGGTAATGCGAAATGAGTAAACTAATAACGTAAATGAGGCTGATTAATACATAACGCCCAGGGGCGAGCGTCTTGTCCCACCCAGAGGCGGGTGTTTTGTCCCACCCTGGGGCAAAACGCCCATTTTCAGGACCTCTACTAAAATGGCTATAACTATTTTCTGTTATATTGAACATCGAAAATTTCAACACAACATATTCAGCTAAGATAATAAACTAGGTGATACATCCAATATATCAGAGATATGTCTAAAAGGTTTTCCCATGAGTCGATTTCCCGAAAAAAGTAGGCGTATTGCATCAACCTACTGTACGTGTGAGCGCGTGTTTAGTAAATGTAACTACACAGCTTGTTTGATGGATAGGAATGCTAAGCCTAAGAAAAATAGCTAATCTAATATTACACGATGCAAATGTTTGCTTCTATAGTCGAGTACCGCAAACGCCCCAGACGCCGAGTCTCTCGGTATCTCTTTACAACGTGACAAAAAGTCGCAGTCGTTTATCCACATTCTCATTCTCGGCATACCAAAGAAGGTGCAGGAAAAACGAGTCGAATTTCATGCCCGAAGTATGACCCGAAAACGTACACTACAAAACTAGATAGCATGATATCATATGATAATATGACATCATATGGATGTTAGGGTTATTTGTGATGGTAATTACTTATTGGCAATACAAACAATAAGAAAACTTCCCAGACATACGCAGAACTTTTTACCAATATGTGAAAGTCGTGAAACAAAGCAACATTAAGCTCGTACCGCCATCCCCGGTAGCCCCTGTCCCCTACCCTCATCCCCCATAGCTCCCTCCCCCCGTAGTCCTGCTATCGTCTCTCAGACTTCGCCGCCAGCAGTCACGCCAGCAGTCACGCCAGCAGTCACGCCAGAAGTCACGCCAGCAGTCACACCAGCAGTCATGCCAGCAGTCACGCCAGCAGTCATGCCAACAGTCACGCCAGCAGTCATGCCAGCAGTCACGCCAGCAGTCTCGCCAGCAGTCATGCCAGCAGTCATGCCAGCAGTCATACAAGCAGTCACGCCAGCAGTCACGCCAGCAGTCACGCCAACAGTCATGTCAGCAGTCACGCCAGCAGTCACGCCAGCAGTCACGCCAGCAGTCACGCAAGCAGTCACGCCAGCAGTCACGCCCGCAGTCACGCCAGCAGTCATGCCAGCAGTCATGCCAGCAGTCACGCCAGCAGTCACGCCAGCAGTCACGCCAGCAGTCACGCCAGCAGTCACGCCCGCAGTCACGCCAGCAGTCATGCCAGCAGTCATGCCAGCAGTCATGCCAGCAGTCATGCCAGCAGTCGTGCCAGACACGTTTAGGATTCACACGTGTTGCACAATTTGTCTAGACCTATTGAAGTTGATAACATGTCGACAACAGCAAAGTTGATAACATGTCGATAACAACAAAGTTGATAACATGTCGACAACAACAAAGTTGATAACATGTCTGCAACAACAAAGTTAATAACATGTCTGCAACAACACAGTTGATAACATGTCGACAACATCAAAGTTGATAATATGTCGACAACAAAAAAATTTATAATATGTCGACAACAACAAAGCCAAAAACGTGTGACGTTGTTTAGCTTTCTAATTCTGCTTTTTAACGACTTGGCCCCCTGCTAAATGTAAAAATACATATATATATATATATATATATATATATATATATAAATACTTGCACGGGGTCTGTAGAACAAATTTTAACAACACAGAAATTAAACTATACGATAATATGGAATATCTCTATAAAGAGACAGAGAATATATGTAGGTGTACTGTTTATTTACAATGATAAATAAATAAGCAAACACACACACACGCGCGCGCGCACGCACACACGCACGCACGCACACACACAAAGCATAACAGTCAAGAATGAATATATATATATCTTACCCAACATCCCAGATAGCCTGCTTTCCGGGAGGAGATTGTATCACATGATGATGAACTCGACCACTCAGTTTTCTTTCAGTTATCTTTCCTGTTGTAAAAATTTCGCAGCTGCTTTAAGTTCTGTGCATTGACATGTGTTTCGAAACATTTCGATAGAACACCGTGTATTTATAGTTATCCGGATTTTACGATGCTTGCTTAATATATGCATAATTATTACTCAATTATGATATAGTAATTTTGTTTATTTGTAAATTGACGTTACGCGTATTAACTCAAACTAAGCTAAACTAATGCAACTATTTGATACTAGTGTTCCTATATGAGTACCAGATATACTTAATTTGCACAACGTTGCTACTATATCATGTTTCGGTCCTACTATTGAGGTACTCAAAACTATTATGTATTAAACATAAAACGGCTGACGTGAAATATGTCTAACAATTTGTCTAAACTTTGGTTTGAAGAATAGTTTCTTGTCGCTTGCGTGCTCAATTCAATTATGCGGAATCTGATAACCGTGTAGCTAAATATCCGGACTCACGAATGAGGCAGGTAAGATTAAAGAAATGTGATTTTGAAGGATATTATCTATGGAAATATTTAAACTATCTCATGTGGTCGAATAAAATCATTCTTCTTCTTCTTCTGTTATATATATATATATATATATATATATATATATATATATATATATATATATATATATATATATATATATATATATATATATATATATATATATATATATATATATATCTATATCTATATATATATATACATATATATATATATACATATATATATACATATATATATATATATATATATATATATATATATATATATATATATATATATATATATATATATATATATATATAACTGAACGACACATACTTTCCTAAACGATCCATGCAACATTTAATGATGCCACCAACTGTACATGCTATGTTGAAACCAAGACGTTCACCCAGATTAAGTGCACACCCGCAAGACTGGGCAACATACGGAGACAAGTGCACTAACAATTACCGTGTCTTGTGATGTCGAGTGCACAACAAATGGTTGAACTGTAAGTCACGTGGTGTCTACGAAGTTTCTATCACATTACAAGAAATGTTGTGCTGATATAAGTATTATTGTGGTTACACTTGTTTGTGGGGCATCTTTTGGAACGTTGTTTTTGCCTTTTTGACATTTTATGCATTTCTTGTTGTAAATGCACTTATCGTCATTGTTTTGTTTCTTCAGTATTGTGTATCGACTACAACAGTTTCTTCAAGTAGATAAATTAAAACATTACTGCAATTTGATCGCCCGTGACCCGAAGAATCACACATCCTTAACGAAACTAAAACCATTATGAGCACTTGGGGGAGGAGGAATGCTGGTAGTTTGCTATCTGGACAGTACATTGATATCGTACCACACTCATCATCAAGATTCGATTACTGATGATTAATAAAGTTATTATATACTTTCGAATTCGTCACATTCACATAGGCGTACAAACAACATAACAAAAATGTGTAGCACACGCACTACAAACGCACTTTGCACGTCCTGTTCACGCACGCATCTGCGGTAAACAAGGATACCAAACAGTCATCCTTTCCAACAATCGTGGGTTGTAAGGCACGCTTCAATGCCAACACAGTCAGTATGCCAGCAATGGCTTCACAAAGACATCCGCCTCGACGTCTCCCTCGTCACGATTCTTGCGCCAGGAGCAATCTATCGAGGGTGCCTCATCAAATAGTCCGCTGTAATCTCGGTGCGTGCTGAGACGGCTCCCTGTGGCCACGACGCTTCAGCCTCGGCGCCGTCGGAGAGATAATCTGGAGTCAGTGGCGACGCGATGGCGGGAATAGCTGCCTCGCTTCGGGGCACCCGCTGACCGCACACTGACCGGTGGGCAGTAACCCGTCTTGATGCTCGTTTCGTCGAACTCACCGTGGCTACATTTCGGTCGCTCACACAGGTTCGCCTTCAGACACCTGGACACAGAGTGGACACACGTGATTCAGCTAAATAAACTAGTAACTATTGTTATCATTCTTTTGGTTCGACCGCTGATCGAAGGGACTAATATGATTTCAAAAAATGTCTATTTGTGGAGTTGGGACGACAACGCATTCACATGGAACCGTTGATTGGGTTGACGTGTTGACGGTTAACATTGACAACGCTAATGGCCGCTTCTAGATAAGCAATATACGATATAGACACATAGCACTACACTGGCTCTGTCAGTAGCGCACGGAATATCTCTGTATCGCTTCTGACGCACATCATTAAGTGTTGTGCTCTGTGTTTGTACGACAGAAGTATATCGGCAGTCGAGGCGAGACTAAACAACGTGCTTCGTTCCGCCATTCCCAGCAGTTACATAACAGTCGTCGGGTTCCTGAGTAAAATATCACGAGGCGTTCACTTGTGGCACTCAATATGATAGCAGTAACTCTGCCACCAGTAGCACTGATAAAGGTTCTTTTTCTATGTGGTTCAAGTGGGTCTTATCATAATTAGCTGCCCTTGTGATAATGAAAAAAATACGACGCTATTGATGTGCATCACGTCTGCATAGACGGAAACATGCGCCGATCTCTACTGGCGACATATAACAGTGTTATATCTTTGTCTGTTTTAAATCAGGAGAAAACATAACGTTTTTATTTCTGGGACATACTTTTTGAAATGATTTGCTTAAATTGGACAGGTTAAAATACTTTGTAATTAGCCTGAATAGAACCTTGTTATCAAATATATATATTTTTATTTGAAAATCAAGATTGTTCAATAGAGTTCAAGAGTGAGCAACAATATTCCCCCACAGCTGTTGGCAATACGTTACTTTCGTACTATAGTTACACACATTCCTTCTAAAACTGCATACATTTTCAGCCAATTTTCTTTTCAACACGAACATTATTTTTATATGGATTAACATTATTGATATTAACTTGGAAATAATAAACAATGGGACACAATGTGAATGTAGCTCATTGGGAGGGTACGCTGAGAGGATGGGGTGAACTAATCGGGAGAGTACGCTGAGAGGATGGGGTGAACTAATCGGGAGAGTACGCTGAGAAGATGGGGTGAACTCATCGGGAAGGTACGCTGAGAGGATGGGGGTGAACTGATTGGGAGGGTACGCTGAGAGGATAGGGGTGAACTGATCGGGAGGGTACGCTGAGAAGATAGGGGTGAACTGATCGGGAGGGTACGCTGAGAGGATAGGAGGAGGTGAACAGCTACAACTTCTACTCACGCCAGTTCACTCTCGGACAAGGGTTTTTGGCCCTTTTTTATGCGCAGACAGTTGAGGTCGTCGGAGAAACACTCGCAGTGACATTCCGCCTTCTCGTTCCGCCTGATCTCGAATGGGAACGGACACTTACGACATCTGAAACAACAGAGACACGGACATGACAACAACCAGGAACGGACACTTCCTACATGTTGAACAATAGAGTCACGGACGTGACAACAACCGGGAACGGACACTTACGACATCTGAAACAACAGAGACACGGACATGACAACAACCGGGAACGGACACTTCCTACATATTGAACAATAGAGTCACGGACGTGACAACAACCGGGAACGGACACTTCCTACATCTGGAAAAATAGAGGCACGGACTTGACAACAACCAGGAACGGACACTTCCTACATGTTGAACAATAGAGACACGGACGTGACAACAACCGGGAACGGACACTTCCTACATCTGGACAAATAGAGGCACGGACTTGACAACAACCGGGAACAGACACTTCCTACATATTGAACAATAGAGACACGGACGTAACAAAAACCAGCACGGCTTCTCCGCGGTGGGCCGTACTGACAACTAATAGACAAAGTCGTGGAAGCGAAATAACTCAAATAATACCTCATTTTACATAGAATACGTGTTAAATAAAGAAATACAGTAAATACTCTGGTGACATTTTGCTGCATATCATTTATCGATGTCAGATTGTTAGGCATAAATTCGAAATCGCTAACATCATTCGTGACAATCCTCTTGAACAGCTTGGCAAGTGATAGACTCGTGTCTCAATTTGTCAACGCTTGCGATCTTCTTCTTAATAACCCTCTTGTTAGTAACCCTCTTGTTTTTAACCCCCTACTTAGTAACTCTCTTCTTAGTAACCCTCTTCTTAGTAACCCTCTTCTTAATAACTCTCTTGCTAGTAACTCTCTTCTTAGTAATCCTCTTGTTAGTAACCCTCTTGTTAGTAACCCTCTTCTTAGTAACTCTCTTGTTAGTAACCCTCTTGTTAGTAACTCTCTTATTAGTAACCATCTTGTTAGTAACTCTTGTTAGTAAACCTCTTGTTAGTAACCCTCTTCTTAGTAACTCTCTTGTTAGTAACCCTCTTTTTAGTAACACTCTTCTTAGTAACCCTCTTGTTAGCAACCCTCTTCTTAGTAGCTCTCTTGTTAGTAACCCTCTTGTTAGTAATCCTCTTGTTAGTAACCCTCTTGTTAGTAATCCTCTTGTTAGTAATCCTCTTGTTAGTAACCCACTTCTTAGTAACTCTCTTGTTAGGAACTCTCTTGTTAGTAACCCTCTTGTTAGTAACCCTCTTCTTAGTAACTCTCTTGTTAGTAACCCTCTTGTTAGTAACCCTCTTCTTAATAACCCTCTTGTTAGTAACCCCTTCTTAATAACTTTCTTGCTAGTAACCCTCTTGTTAGTAACCCTTTTGTTAGTAACCCTCTTCTTGGTAACTCTCTTGTTAGTAACTTTCTTGTTAGTAACCATCTTCTTAGTAACTCTCTTGTTAGTAACCCTCTTCTTAGTAACTCTCTTGAGAGTAACCCTCTTCTAAGTAACCCTCTTCTTAGTAACCGTCTATTGCCACTTCTGTTCAATTCCATTCGTAACACAGAGTCATCGCCTCCGCGTCAACAGTTTTTTTAAACTTTCCGAAGTTTTTATTCATATTTACGACGTCCAGACCTGTTCCAATTGAATGTGGACGCCTGGTGTGAGACAAACCAACTAATTGCACCACCAAACGGCGAGACACACTAATCGAACAGCAGCCATTTAGTGTAAGGATAGCAATGCTCTTAACAACATAGTTTTGCAGAAAAACATATTGGCCGTTTGTTTACAATGCAAACTAGGGGGCATCGCTATGGAGTATTGAGTAGAGTTCGTGCATCTCATAGGATGGCATTCCTGCTCAGGAATACCATCCAATGAAACGGTGTCTCCCTGTGGATGTTTCAGAGGCTGCATTCCAAAGAGAAAGGACACATTCCATCTTTGATCTCACCATGCTCTTGTAGGTTTGGGTTTAGGTATAATTAAATGAATACAGAGATGAGGTATCAGAGACGAGGTATCAGAGACGAGGTATCAGACACAAGGTTTCAGAGACGATGTATCAGACACGAGGTATCAGACACGAGGTATCAAAGACGATGTATCAGACACGAGGTATCAGAGACGAGGTATCAGACACGAGGTATCACAGACGAGGTATCAGAGACGAGGTATCAGAGACGAAGTATCAGAGGAGGGTCCCGATGGCGATTTTGACGCCCTTCCGACCAGAGAGACCGCACGCCCTAACCACCGACCGACTGACTTGGGAACACCCCGTCGTGTACTAAGTCAACCGGTACACTCGGCGGTTCTACAGCAGGGTGATTAGCCAGGGTGATTAGCCAGGTCACCGCCGCATGAGGAGGTCGTCGCCGTAGCGCGCCCCGCTGAGCCAGGTAGCCAGGTATACTGCCGCCGTCGACCCACTCCTGCAAGTCCCGGGTACGGAAACGTAGACTGCATGTCCCGGGCACGGAGACGTAGACTGCATGTCCCGGGCACGGAGACGTAGACTGCATGTCCCGGGCACGGAGACGTAGACTGCATGTCCCGAGCACGGAGACGTAGACGGCATGTCCCGGGCACGGAGACGTAGACTGCATGTCCCGGGCACGGAGACGTAGACTGCATGTCCCGGGCACGGAGACGTAGACTGCATGTCCCGGGCACGGAGACGTAGACGGCATGTCCCGGGCACGGAGACGTAGACTGCATGTCCCGGGCACGGAGACGTAGACTGCATGTCCCGGGCACGGAGACGTAGACTGCATGTCCCGGGCACGGAGACGTAGACTGCATGTCCCGGGCACGGAGACGTAGACTGCATGTCCCGGGCACGGAGACGTAGACTGCATGTCCCGGGCACGGAGACACTGGCTGGCGGCGGATTTCTTTTTCTGTTGACCACATGACTTTTAAGCTTACCTTGACCTTACTCCACACACATCCTCTTGTTTTTCTTATTTTCAAGCGATGTGGTTGTTTATTTTTCAGTTTCAAAGCTTCATAACAATTATAAAGATATATTTGGAAATTTCTTCAAACAAGTTTTCAGAGATATAAAAACAGAGGCTGACATTTTGATGGCCGAATGGCACCGTGAATGAATGCGCATGCGCGTGTACACACCTCGGTGGCTGGTTGACCTGGCGACAGTCGCACGCCGTGTGGTTGACAAACGTGAACGTCTCCACCTGGTTCCACGTCACCTTGTGGTCAGGCGTCTTGTACGCCATCGCCTGCGAAAGTGAAACATCATACAAGTCGTTACACATTCACTGACCACGTCCTGTCTACTCCAATCACTCATCATCGTCGTTATCGGTGTCATCGTCGTCGTCAACCCAGTAGTCATTGTCGCTCTTGTCGTCGCTAATACTGGGCAACGTCGGCGAGGTATGTTTAGTTTGTTAAATAAATTGCTAAATAGTATCTAAAAAATAATACAAGTATTGTGTTACTGTCGTTTGGATCGTTTTGTTAAAAGGTGCGACTTTGAGAGATGTTTAGACATTTCTCGATTTCAACTTAGGAAGAGAACTACGTCTCGGTGGAAAGCTTCATTTTGTGCCAAGTAACATCGGATGAGAACTCACGAAGAAGTGCCGCGTGATGCTGGTTGTGTTGACAGGTGAGCACTCGGACGAGGCGTTGCAGCAGCAGCCAACGCTCGGGGAACACTGATGGACAACAGTGCAGCGGGGGAAATACTCCTTATTGGCCACCGAGTTGACGTCCCTCATGCACACCAGTCTCGGCTTGGGCGCATTGCACTGCGTCTCTGTCTCCATCTCTTTGGCGTGGACTAGAGCCTTCGTGAACGCTGGAAACACGAGGTTTAAGCACGAGGTGTAAACAAGAGGTGTAAATAATGCTTGTAAATAAAAGGTGTAAAAAAAATACGTAAACACAATGCGTAAACAGGAGTAAACACGAGATGTAAAACAATATAGGTAAACAACACGTGCAAACAAGGTGCATGTACAAATAAAATATGCAAAACAAATGTGTCAGCAAAAGACATGACGACGGGGAAGTTCGTGTTGTGAACGAACATTTCGCTACGAACACAAAGTGGAGAATATGTACCATCGAAAACGTATGTTTACAACAACTTCTACGGTCAGTTTTAAACACTGCTATTGTACGTCTTGTTGTACGTCTTGTTGTACGTATTGTTGTACGTCTTGTTGTACGTCTTGCTGTTTGTTTAACTGAGTCACGGAAATATAATTGTGCTGTTTGTATCACATATATTCATGTCGGCGTGACATTATGCCGATTCCCGATTTGATATAATATTTACTTAGGTTGAAATGTTCAACTTTATCCAACTAGATTAGTAAAAAACTTTCTGCCGAAATCAAGCAAGTGTCGAATATTCAAGTATTACTGAAATCAGATGTACACAATATCAACTAATCCATGTATTTAACTAATCCAAGTAGCAATTCCGGTTTTATAATGGACTATTATGTCAGAAACCTTCCCCTTATTGCGAAACAAAAGTCGTGGTTTTTTGGGTTATCCGTCTAAAAGAGATAATAAAAACTAACTACTTGCAACTAAAATCAAGAATATCAATCCAATGGTTTACTCAGAATGTGTTCTACAAGTTGAGATTGAGATTCCGGTCATTTCTCTGGTTGACCAAGGACTGTTAACGAATGTGACGCATGAAGGGAGGTCGGCACACACAGAATCAAGCTGTCTCAAACAAACCTGTTATTTGTCATTAAGAGAAATAGTTTAGTAAACAAAGGACAAAGTATGTTACATAAGTTGATTTTTGAACAAAGTAGCACGGCCATATCCTATTGTCATGAATAGGATTAGGTGTATACAAATATATTTTCATTTGGCGAATGAATATTGCCAGAATACCACACTCGTGAGGTAGGGTTATCTAACAGTCTGGCGCAGCCCATGAAATTAAGACGCGGTGTGTTCAACAAGGTTTTCATAGTAAACCACTTGCGTGATATTCTTAATTGTAGTTACAAATGGTTAAGATTTAGCGACTTTTAGGTGCATAGGCCGAAAACCATGACTTCTGTTACCCTTTATTACAACCTTAGACATGTAACACGTCGAACATTTATTTCTTTAGCGATCTTCTCAAACTTTTTTATTTCAAATGATTTGACCACCCGCTGCTCCTTGGTCAAGGTCACCTGTATCTTCCGGGCGGAGAGGTCAGGAAAGGGAGAAACAGCGGAAAAGCGCCGAGGTGTCGAAGTGAATACTTCAAACGGCGGTCATCGACATGACAACAAAGGCGGCGTGGATCGCGCCAGGGGCTGGTAGAACACCTCTGCCAGCACACGCCTTTGTACCTAGCTTTCTTGGGGCCAAACCATGCAGTTTAGCTTCTTAAGTACGCCACAATTACACGCAATCATGAAAAAAGAATATTTTTTTTTGGCACGAGCTACGTTGGAAACGCGCGTTGGAAGTGCAGCTATTAACTGACTGAACCGCACTGATAAATATAACTTAACCGAGTCGGATTTCAATAATCACGGTCCGGTTGGTTACGTGTTGAAACCCAATCATGCATATATAAAAAAATATCCAAATGCATATTTTATATCCGATGTTTCAGGTCACATAAAAATGGTATGTCGTGAGAAGGGACGTATTTTAAGTGATCAAAATTCATGGTCTTTAAGGAAACAAACATATCCTGCGATCAAAACCAACCTAAGGCAGTGCGCGTGAAAAGGGGAATCAAACTATGCGACGTTCAGTTATGTGTACACAAATACATGACTGCCCTCTGGCGGTCCGCCGTGGAATGACCGGGAATGAATCAGAGGATAACGCACGCAGCCGGGGGCACATGAGGCAGCCGAGGGCACACAAGGCAGACGGGGGTGGGGTCGATGTTACGACGCTTGTAGCAAGACACGACGACTTTCATCAAACGAGGCGTGAACACCCGGTGCTTGGGGCGCAGTTCCGGTCAAAGAAGAAACGCAATTATAGCAATGCCCGCCTGGCAGTAGCCCGTGGAAGGAATGCGAGCGAAGTGACTGTAGGCGGCGATAGACAGTATCTCGTCGCTGGTCGCTGAAACCATAGCGTGTTATCTGCACCTCTCACTCACAGCATTGGTTTCGTCCATAATAAAGTAGACATGTATAGGTTAAGTAGGGCTACGATATGAACTAATCGACTATGCGATAACAATCTAGTACCAGGTCATTGAATCGGCACAATCATCGCTACCCACATCATCGGCCCACCTATCCCGTACCCTCAGCCCACTTGTCCCGTACCCTTAACCGACCTATCCCGTACCGTGGGTGGTCGTTGGGGCACCTGTGGCATTGAACTGACGATCTGTCTCTACCTTTTTGTCGGTCCATCTTTGTCAATTGTGATTTATAGGAATCGAGTCCTTGTTATATATATTTTCTTTGTTGCTATACGTCCTTTCTTTGATGTTATCTGTCCAATATTTGTTGTCATCTGTCCATTCTTTGTTGCTATATGTCCTTTCTTTGGTGTTATCTGTCCAATCTTTGTTGTCATCTGTCCATTCTTTGTTGCTATATGTCCTTTCTTTGATATTATCTGTCCAATCTTTGTTGTCATCTGTCCATTCTTTGATGTTATGTATCATTTATTTGATGTTATATGTCCACTCTTTGTTGTTATCTGTCCACTCTTTAATGTTATCTATCGATTCTTTGATGTTATATGTCCACTCTTTGTTGTTATCTGTCCATTCATTTGTGTTGTATGTCAACTCTTTGATGTTATCTGTCTACTCTTTGATGTTATCTATCGATTCTTTGATGTTATCTGTCCATTCTTTGTTGTTATATGTCCATGGACCGGTGGACCTTGCTATGGCCGCACCATCCCATCTTACGTCTTCTTGCTGCTCCATGGTTTAGTTGATTATCATATATTGTTGCGGACGTCCTCGTTGATGACATGGTCCGTGTGAGGGATACGTTGATGACATGGTCCGTTTGAGGGATACGTTGATGACATGGTCCGTGTGAGGGATACGTTGATTACATGGTCCGTGTGAGGGATACGTTGATGACATGGTCCGTGTGAGGGATACGTTGATGACATGGTCCGTGTGAGGGATACGTTGATGACATGGTCCGTGTGAGGGATACGTTGATGACATGGTCCGTGTGAGGGATACGTTGATTACATGGTCCGTGTGAGGGATACGTTGATGACATGGTCCGTGTGAGGGATACGTTGATGACATGGTCCGTGTGAGGGATACGTTGATGACATGGTCCGTGTGAGGGATACGTTGATGACATGGTCCGTGTGAGGGATACGTTGATGACAAGGTCCGTGTGAGGGATACGTTGATGACATGGTCCGTGTGAGGGATACGTTGATGACAAGGTCCGTGTGAGGGATACGTTGATGACAAGGTCCTTGTGAGGGATACGTTGATGACAAGGTCCGTGTGAGGGATAAGCTAGATGTTACGGTAGCATCTTATCTCTATTGAGTGTAGTCTTCCTTTACGTTTTGCTATTAATGTTCCTGTCTCGCAAACATAGCGGCCCGCAACGGTCTTATCTTGGTTGTCATGGTGATGTTGCTATTCTTCCATTGTGGTTTCATTCTTGCCGGCGCAACTGCGATTTGTGCAACTCTTGAAATGGTTAATCGCATAAAGAATACCAAATACAGTTTTGACTTCGCGTTATACATAATGTGTGTGTGTGTGTGTGTGTGTGTGTGTGTGTGTGTGTGTGTGTGTGTGTGTGTGTGTGTGTGAGTGTGTGTGTGTGTTTGCGTGCGTGCGTGCGTGCGTGCGCGTGTGCGTGTGCGTGTGCGTGTGCGTGTGTGTGTGCGTATGTGTGTGAGTGTGTGTGTATACTTCTATTGTGCTAAAATCATCGGGAGACCCAAGCTCGGCAGCGCACAAAGACACGATTGGTTGATTGACAAGAGCAGCAACGCGGCATTGACGGTTTCATTGTGTGGCAACAATAAACAATAAACATTAAAACAGACACTGACAGTTCGCGGTGGATATTAAGCGGAATGAACCAACATTGAAAAACAAGTGACCGGACGGAGCAGACATTGAAAGGTATAAGGCTTGGCAGTGTTTCTAAAAGGTAGGCCCATTTTTGGGGGGAATTTTATAAAGAGACAAGTCAATTGATGTCTTATGTGCTGTGAAAGAATTTCCTCGAGAGCCTACGAGACGTTATTATGACCGCCTACGGGAAAACTAATGGTTGTCTCACCACATCTAATAGCTATAACTATGTTGTTTAGTATGAACCCTGGACTGTTGGGGTGTACCGGGTTCTTCTGGCGGCGCCAGTGGCTCACCAGATAATTTAATAAAACTTGGGGATAATGATTAGTTTAGTTCATCTGGTATATGATTAGACGATGAAAACATGTGAACATCTGGTGATTCATGACACGTTGTACGCACTTGCTCCTCGCTTTCTACGACATCATCAGGACACACCTAACAGATAAACATGCGAACTATTATGGAAGATTATAATCAACCTCTGCACACAGTACTTGTGTCGCATCTAATAATGATTGTAAACTGATGGCCTTATATGTCAAATGTGCTGCTGTGTTTACTTCTTCTTGTATACAACATCATCTCCGGTAACTCTTAAATAAGCTGTAACGCGATAAGATAGAAGTGCGCTGTTTCGACAATGCACCGCTGAAATAACGTTTGAGCGTGCTTTGGCGTTTAGTTATGTTGCTTCTAAACGCAACTCGAAAGAAACATCCCCACATGTTCTACAAGAGATATATAGATAAATAGTGAGCATTAATGCAGACGTCAGAACAAGACAAGATAAATGTGCCTATTTACGATCACAATGAAGTGGCGCCACCGTCGAGTACTTCCGTAACGACGTGTGGGTTGTAGCGATGACGATACGAAAGAGCGAAGAAACCGACGAGTGTCGTTGCAAAACAAGGAACACCACAGAAACATTTAGAAAGATGCCAGGAAAAGATTCGCGACCGACGCTTCCCTTCCTACTTCTCCGTTCCCAGCTCGTGAGCTATGCCAGCGACATCACATGATCGTAAATAGGAACATTGTATTCGGATAGGGAAAAGGGATTTGTATATTTTGAGTTTCAACCGAAAGGTACAACAATATATAGCAGCGTTGTTCTCGCTGTTCGTTGTGATCGATTTCAGGCACATTTATCTTACCTTTCCTGCGCCTTCTCCCCTTTCTTTTTCGTTTCGGGCCCTTGCGCTTGCGCGTTCGCTTCTTGCCCTTCCGGTTTCGCTTTCGTTTTCGACCCCGCCCCTTCCGCCTGCCTCGTTTCTTTTTATGGCGCCGTACGCGTCTCTTGCTATCTGTCCTATTTTTAACTCGCGTCCTTCCCACAATCCTGTGGGGCACAAAGCTAGGTCCAATGGGCGTACACCCAGCGCACACGTGACTATAATTTAAATGTGGCCGTCTACCTTGGTACGTTGTCTCGTGCGGCGAGAACGACATGGTGTCGGACAGTCCGCCGATCCTCGGACGCGGCCGCGCCTTTGACCGGCCATGCCACTTTGTCGCCAAGATATTGTCGATGATATCGTTTGTGAGACGGTCCCCGTAGAAGATGCTCAAGACGTCATGGTACGTCACAGCTTCTTGAATCCGCTGAGCCACCATCTGAACCGGCACAGCCTCCATCGGCACCTCCTGGGGACAGACAGAACACATTCAACATTCCATTCAGTAGGCCGTGACTCCTGGGGACAGACGGAACACACTCAACGTTCCATTCAGTAGGCCGTGACTCCTGGGGACAGACAGAACACACTCAACGTTCCATTCAGTAGGCCGTGACTCCTGGGGACAGACAGAACACACTCAACGTTCCATTCAGTAGGCCGTGACTCCTGGGGACAGACAGAACACACTCAACGTTCCATTCAGTAGGCCGTGACTCCTGGGGACAGACAGAACACACTCAACGTTCCATTCAGTAGGCCGTGACTCCTGGGGACAGACAGAACACACTCAACATTCCATTCGGTAGGCCGTGACTCCTGGGGACAGACAGAACACACTCAACATTCCATTCATTAGGCCGTGACTCCTGGGGACAGACAAACACATTTAACACATTTAATTCAATAAGTTGTGACTCATGGGGACAGACAAGCACATTCAACATTCAATTCAATAAGTTGTGACTCCTGGGGACAGACAAGCACATTCAACATTGAATTCAATAAGTTGTGACTCCTGGGGACAGACAGAACACATTCAACATTCAATTCAATAAGCCGTGACTCATACGCAGGGAAACATGACATCCGGCTGTATAAGTAATACACAGAAAACAGCGACATAGTCAGAAAATAAACAGTCATCATTTACTAGTATCGGAAGCCGAGAAAGTCAGAGCGTAAACTTTTGTGAAAGCGGCCGTGTCTGGCAGAAGACAGACCGCGGCAAGTATTGCACAATGAACGTGCGGGAGACGGCAGCACACGGGAGAACAGGTCTGGAGGCTCTGGCGGGGATATCAGTGATACTAACGCTTTCAGACAGGCAATATCATCACTTACATCTACCGAGCATCATCAGGCTAAAATGATACAGACTACCTACGTAACTCATGCAGAAGAGAGAGAGAGAGTGCGTGCGCGCGCGCGCGCGTGTGTGTGCGTGTGTGCGTGCGTGCGCGTGTGTGGACGGTATCTCGATAACGACGTCTACTCGAATGAAATGAGATAGGTGTGGTGTCCGGGGGTGTGGTAGGGGGAGGTGTGTGGGGAGGAGTGAGGGGAGTTATGGGGGCGGGGGTAGTTACTATGGACGACCTGACCTCAGCAACATGACGATGAGTCATTAACGTACACGGAGTCGAAACGTTGATTGATAGTCAACCAAATGCTCAAGAAAACTAAATAAAAATAAATGCAATAGTATTTTATCGCACGACAAAGCGGCCTGTTTAGGTCTCGCGTTTGCTGATACGAGACTCCGGTTAAGACCAATTTCTTTGTCAGTGTAACCCGTACAGAAGCCTGGTCAGCGTGGGTGGCTGATTAAGTGATGATTACGGGGGTGAATGTTAACGTGGCTGACCACCGCCACTGCTAACCACATGTTCCACACTCTAGCCTGGACCGAGTGTGTTCGTTCAGTCGCCAGCTGGTAGCCATCGAGAGATCGGGAACTGCCGTAACACATTTGATGTTCTGGAATGTGGCGCTAGTGGCGCGAGTGGGCCGCAGCGCCACCGGAACACCGCCGCGCCACGGACTGCTCGCGTAATCGGCGCAGCTGGTCGCAATTAGGAAGTCGGCGGAAACCACATGTAAGAAAAAACTCATACACCGGCGACCTGGGCTCGCAAGTAGACTACTTGACATAGCCCAGGCCACGGCTGGGGCAGGCGTAGACAGGGTGTGAAGCAAAGACACGGGGGTGAATCTTAGACACGGGCGTGAACCATAGACAGGGCGTGAATCTTAGACACGGGCGCGTGAACCTTAGACACGGGAGTGAACCTTAGACACGGGCGTGAACCATAGACAGGGCATGAATCTTAGACACGAGTCTTAGACACGGGCGCGTGAACCTTAGACACGGGGGTGAACATTAGACACGGGCGTGAACCATAGACAGGGCGTGAATCTTAGACACGGGCCTAAGACTCGGGTGTGAGCCCTGGATGACCCACAGGCCGGGAGATGACCATTGACGAAGACGCCAATGGTGATAATATTTGTGATGATTACGACAACAATGATGATGACAATAATGACAACGATGATGACAATAATGACAACGATGATGACAATAATGACAACGATAATGACAATACTGACAACGATGATGACAATAATGACAACGATGATGACAATAATGACAATGCATGTACTGTTAAAAACAAGATAAGTTACAAATGATGCTGTAATTTCACTGGTTTTGATGGTTAGTAACTTAAATGTTAAGTGATGAAAACGAGCGGACGGTTTGTTGTTCCTGAGGTCCGTTTGCCCGCTGTGCGCCTGGGCCTTCCACACAAACTCTCGACTGTGGCCTGTTCTGTGCCGTTATTTCACTCCAGGTGTAGTTCATCTTCTTCAGTTCTTTTTTTAAGTCTCGTTCCTCGATGTTTCTAGGCCGTCCTCCTTTTCTCATCCGTGAGTGGTTCCGTGTTAGAGCTTGTCTGGTGAGGCTGGTTGGGGTTGTTCGTAGTGTAGGACCAAACCATCTTTCTCTTCTTGGTTTTGTTCTCCACTGGAAGGTGTTTATTGCTGTCACTCGCATTTAAACAGTCACTATAGCGCATACGTGGCTAACACGGTTTGGGCCGTTCAAGCCAGCGAAGGCGAGTTTTCCAACTGCCACGGACTGAGGCATCATTGGTTGTATTGTTGATTAGATATTAGCGAGAGAGTCGATAGAGACGACAGCTGGATGAAAGAAAAGGCGGGCCTGTCTCGCTCGGCACGAGACTAGACTTGTGCTATCCGCAGTGCTGCATCCAGCTGGACACTCGTATCACGTGTTACTCTCGAGATAATAAAACGATACACATTAGCACTACATGTCTAAACGATACACTCCTATTAGTGGGTTCTATAACGATCCTAGCGGTGGAAGCGATAACGACCTGACTCAATATAAACTTGCTTGATTTGACATCCGACTGAATTCAAACACAATAGTATAAAGTTAGTTAACACAATAGTATCATAAAATCGCCACACCCGTAAAATATGTGTTTACCGTGTAATCACTAGAAATCCTTACTTGCATATAATGACTAATAAATACAATTAATGCACGGATCACGTAATATCTCAACGAATAATTCAAATGTGACACAAGTTGAAGAGCAATGTAAAAAACGTAGTGCAAGACATCAGTTCCAAAACACAGTTTCAATCCAAACAGTGGACAGTAAGGTAGCCAAGTGATCGTGTGGTAACGAACAAACCAGGTGATCGTGTGGTAACGAACAAACCAGGTGACAGTGTGGTAACGAACAAAACAGGTGATCGTGTGGTAACGAACAAAACAGGTGATCGTATGGTAACGAATAAACCAGACCATCGTGTTGCAGACGAAGTGACCCAGGAATAAGAATGTAGAGAGATTGTAATGCGTCGTTCGTTTGATCGAGAACATTCGTCTGCACCAGCCGGCAGGGCGAGGCGGACGTGGGAATCTAGCGTGCTACATTTGCCCCGGGGTAAAGCTACAAATCGGCCTAGTTCTTTTAAAACATTGTAGCTATTAGAAACATTTATTGTTTCTGACCCGAAACGAGATATCCAGAACCAAGCCAACGTACCGAAATATTGTCCACTTGATCTAGTTTAAGCTAAAACCCGAAGAGTCTCTATGAAAGAGTACAGCCAGTGTATGTGAACATTGGTAATGTGTTGTATCGACAAATATCAATTATAAATTGACTTAGCAACAAAAGAGCAGTCGTTATGAAACTAAGATGTTCACACCAGGTCGAACTCTCTCCACGTATTTCGTAGAATTGAGATGAATTGCATGTTAAAGAACACTGACGGATGTCTCTTAACATTTACAAACACGTAACATGGAGTGGAAGCGTTCTGTTGTGTAATCTGGTGCAGTCAATAGACGACATAAATACCTCATACATCACGTGCGTGCGTGCGTGCGAGCGAGCGAGCGCGCGCGTGCGTGTGTGTGTGTGCGTCTGTACGTGCGCGCGCGCGATGTGTGTATGCTAAATGTGTGACGTTGACATATCTCGTTTTTCGCAAAACCACTCTTAAAGCTGACACCCCGAAGTGTCGAACATTCCGGTGACGCGATTAAAAGCACCGTCCAGTCTAATAAACACTGTGCAATCGGTTATTAGAATCTTATTAGTATCACTTAAAATACTTGTTATAATAAGGCGTATTGTTCGGGTTAATCTGATTCCCTGTCCATGTTCAGATAGAGACGTCACAACCAAGTACCGCCGGCGACGTTGTTGTGATGTTTGCTTATCGGCAAATGGCTGCCAGACATTTACGAGTTCCTAGTCGCGCAACTGATATTCTTACCAAACAAACATCGCCATTTGTGTAAACTGACGTAAACTAGGACGATGATAGAGACATACTGTGTGAAGGCAACGGGTTTTAATTCAACTAATCCGTTCATAAATATTATCTCGCCTGGAATGCGTGTTATGTATGAAAGGTTCAATTTCTTAGATATCGGGGCTGTCCATGTATAGCAAAGAACAGTCGCCGACATATTGGGCAACGACACAATGGTAATTACGCCGATAAATAATATTATAAATATGACAAACATCTATTACCGTCTCATTTTCACGAATTCCACACATGTTGTATTTTGAACAGAGAACGAGAGAACGAGAGAAGAAAGACTGGGAGAGAAGACAGGGGAGGAATTGGTGGAGACACTGAGGGAAGACTTGAAAGGGGAATACACGGAATAACTGAGGGATAGAGGAAATAGAGGGGGGAAGGAAGGATCGTAGGGAGGGACAGGGTGTCGATGGAGGGGAGGGAGGAGTGATCAAAGGAGGGCGGCAAATAGAACGCGGAAGAGATGGAGGGAACGACGGAATGACTAAAGGAGGACGTGTTTACTGTTGACGGGAAGTGGGAGCACCCTATAGTATTACAGTTGACTATTTACAATGTTAATTAGTCGGTAGCCACGGAGAGCGACGTCGTGATCCGTGTCAGTGGGCTCAGGCGTCTCATCGCCGACCCGGCACGACCCAGTCGTGTCGTCACGCTGACCCGGCAAGACACGCTCGATGTCGTCACGCCAATTGATTCCTTCGTCCTACATACCCTATTGCGTTACACTTGTGGTACTAACGAGACAACGGGTGTTCACCATCGACCACGCTATTGGCGACACACGGGCACAATCATTTGGTAAAGGCACATATCGCTTTCTGTTTACCGACAGGAATAGTGACCCGGCGTCACCAGCGTGACCCGGCGTCTCGAGTGTGACCCGGAGTCACGAGCGTGATCCGGCATCACGAGCGTGACCCGGCGTCACGAGCGTGACCCGGCGTCACGAGCGTACACGCACTACGTGTCACGTTACTGTGTGACAAACCAACTCATATAAACGACAAAAATAATGGAGTTGACTTTCTTGAGCGACAAAGTTGCACGTGGAGTCATGTAGTCTATCTGTGAACACAATATGTAATGCAAAAAGACAAAGCTAAAGAGGAAGTGTTATGTTTGGACACTAAAGATGAAGTGTTAAGGAAGTGTTATGTTTGGAACTCTAAAGCAGTTTATTACTTCCTGGATATCGACGGAGTTGCGAGAAAATGACGCCGCATATTCGTAACTTGAGCATCAATATAGACCACATTTAAGCAAAAAACACTACGCTCGCAAAATGTAAGTCAACTCTTTATGGCGAGATAAAAGGCAACATAAACAGCCCGGCATAACCTGAGCACGGCGCCTGGCGCTCGAATTGACATTCCATTACACGACTAACACTCAGATCAATTATGCCAAGTTGGAAGAGGCGTCTTGAAGAGAAGTCATTTGCCACGATGCAAAAACATCGTCGCCGGAACGTGGTACCGCAGAATAAATATTTATCCGTCCAGACGCATGTAATGTTTGGTACTCAGATCCATTTCCCGATACATAACAGGAATATCCTTGCGGGCGGTGCTAAATCCTAACTCGTTGGCGGAAGTTAATGGGGATTTGCGCAACCCCCGGGTATGAAGCCTACGTATGGCCGCATCATCCTTTTGGATAATAGGCATGTGGACAAACTGAACACATCTATCTAACATGCGGGGACACGACTCTAATCATGTGGACGAACTGAACACATCTATCTAACATGCGGGGACACGACTCTAATCATGTGGACGAACTGAACACATCTATCTAACATGCGGGGACACGACTCTAATCATGTGGACAAACTGAACACATCTATCTAACATGCGGGGACACGACTCTAATCATGTGGACAAACTGAACACATCTATCTAACATGCGGGGACACGACTCTAATCATGTGGACAAACAGAACACATCTATCTAACATGCGGGGACACGACTCTAATCATGTGAACAAACTGAACACATTTATCTAACATGGGGGACACGACTCTAATCATGTGAACAAACTGAACACATCTATCTAACATGCGGGACACGACTCTAATAATCGGACGTCGACAACGTCGGACCCTTGACTGAATACGCCAAATGTGGCCGGGGATATTATAATATCCAGTAGCGAAATTGAGTTGCCAATAGGTGGCGCTACATGCAGCTAAGCAATACTGACAAATCACAGGCATTCTGCTACACACTCCGTCCGTGAATCTGGCCGACGACTTATTCCGTGCATGTAGCGGCCCCTGGCCAGCTGTTACATCGTCGACGGCTCTACCGGTAAAAAGTGACACCTCTCCGTGCGTCCGTGAGGCGATGCGCGTTCACCCGCGGAGAGAGAGAGAGAGAGAGAGAGAGAGAGAGAGAGAGAGAGAGAGAGAGAGAGATAGAGAGAGAGTATACAGAGAGTAAACATAGTATACACAGGAGTAGGGGTCATTCATCTAAATATTTCTTCACGCAAATAACCAACTGTTAATGTGAACAAATAATTAGGTATGTGTAACGTAAACAACTAATTACCAACGTCGGTAATTGTAAGAAACACTGTCAGGATCGTCATAAACAACCAACTTCTCTTTTCGTGGAGGTTCACGTTAAACGCATCGTTACTACGACATAACAAAATGGGACAAAGGGAAGATGAACCTAGACCGGGCAAACATGTTTATAACTAGAACTTCAAATATAGCGAGATATCGGGAAAATGAAACACCAACGAAATAGTGTAACCGAAGTTTGCTTTAGGTTTCTCTAATTCACTTCCTTCCTGGTGCGCGGTTATTGCCCCAAGCCCAGGGCCCGTCGATACACCCACTCACAATCATACAGTATCGGGACTCAGATCGATATTTTATCGACGCGCTCCGCCACGGAGTAAATATTTATACTTATCGGCAAATACGACTCCGAATATACACAGTCTATTTATTGGCTACAGTCGTCGCGGGGTAAACTCAGCCATCCCTTCCGAATGTTCCGGTGATCTTCCATGGGTCATTAATCATTTGATAACTTCTCGTCTAAAGTTTTGTCTTTGAGAGTAATATTGATAGCAGTATCTCCCTTGTGATGTATTGAAACGTATTTATTACGACCGCATGGTTTGGTCATGGCGCCGGCACAAGACAAGTTATTGAACTCCGAACTCTGACAGTGAAACCGGGAGCATAGGTTTCTTCATCCAGTACATCCCTCCCAACTTTAGTGTGAAAAAACACGTTCAATCGAGACGTAGCAAATTTTCCAGTAAAAGAAATAATAATAGTTCTTGATTACTGTGTGTAAAGTCCCAACGAGAGCGTTATAAAAAACAAACGTTCAGGGTGTTTCCTGATACGTCCCGAACGTCTAGGCTCTGCTACAGATGCTGCAGCAAGCACAATGTCAGTTTGTTGACTTGCTGCGAGCGGCTTCGCTGATGAGCGAACCTGCGCCTGTTGATCTGCCTCAGACTTTTCACCAAACTCGGTCACGTCCTCTGGGAATGTCTCCAACGGCGTAGGCTGGACCGATGGCGTCACCTGATTACTCGACAGTCTTCCTTGCAGCTGATCGCTGTAATGTCGTGCAATAGTGCCATCTTCTAGACGGACGGTGTACGATACCGGCCCGGTACCCAACTTGCAGTGCTTCCGTGGTACCGTAGAGCATACACCAATTCACCAGGTTGGAAAGTTCGAACTTTGGCATGACGGTCATGTTTCGCCTTCTGTTTGGTCTGTTCAGCTACGACCTTTACACCTACGTCTGGTCTGATCAGGTGAAGTCGGGTTTTCAGCTGTTGATGCATTAATAGTTCAGCAGGGGCTATGCCCGTCGTGGAGTGAGGTGTGATGCGGTAATCGAAGAAGAAGCGCGCTAGCTTGGTTTCCAAGTCACCTCCATGCATGCGCTTTACTCCTTCTTTTACAATCCCAACGGCTAGTTCGGCTAGGCCATTAGAGGCAGGGTGGTATGGAGCACTCGTAATGTGCTTGATGCCATTGTGTAGGCAGAAATCTTGAAACTCTTCACTGACGAACCCACTGGCGTTGTCACTGACGATGACATCAGGGATGCCATGAGTGCTAAACGACTGTCGCAGTTTGCTGATAGTAATAGCTGTTGTTGAGCCTGACGTAAGGTGGGTGTCTATCCACTTCGAATGGGCGTCAATTACTACCAGCATCATTCTGCCCATGAATGGACCTGCATAGTCGATATGCAGTCGCGACCAAGGTCTATCGGGGAATGACCATGGTTGTAGGGGAGCTTCCGTAGGTCAGGGCCGGCTACGCATGCAGATGTCGCAGGTTTTGGCCGTTTTCTCAATGTCTTGATCGATACCAGGCCACCACATCAGACTGCGGCTTACGGCTTTCATGCGGACGATCCCAGAGTGTGCGTTGTGCAGTTCTTCCAACAGTGCTTGGCGGTGGGCACTTGGAATAATCACTCGTGTGCCCCACGTGAGACAACCATCATGGATGCAGAGTTCATCTCTTCTTTGAGTGTACGGCTTCAGGAGTTCGTTGTCGTCATGATCTGGAAATCCATCCCTCGTCCTGATGAAGACTTGTGACAACGCCGTGTCACGCGATGTTTCACGACGTATGTCACTTGCAGTGACATGAGACATGTCCAAATACTGCATCGTCAGTATCGTGTCCGCTGGCACTGGTACATGTCTCGGAGCGCCACCTACCGGAAGACGGCTAAGAGCGTCTGCTTGTGGGATGCTTTGGCCCGGCCTGTGGATAATCTGGTATTCGTAGGCAGCCAGTGTTAGGGCCCATCGCTGCATCCGTGGCGACAGCATCTGTGGAACGGCTTTCGTTTCTCCAAACAATCCAAAAAGCGGCTTATGATCTGTGACGATGGTAAACTTGTGACCCCACAAGTACTGGTGAAACTTCTTCAGTCCCACTATGACGGACAGACCCTCTTTGTCAATCTGAGCGTAGTTTTTCTCAGCATGCGAGATACTTCTGGAGTGATACGCTATGGGTCTCTCTGCACCATCTTTCATGACGTGAGCAAGAGCAGACCCAATGCCGTATGGAGAGGCATCACATGTGAGCACCAACTTTGACTCCTCCAAAAAGTGCTGATGACACTCCGTACGGTAGTCGCTTGTATGTGAAAAGACCTCGCGGCGTGTTGATGGTGACGTACTTCCGACTGTCAGGATGTAGCTGGATCTGTTCATACGCGTGACGCATGTCGAGCTTCGTGTACGTGGCACCGTTCCCAAGCTGTGCATACAAATTCTCTATGCGGGGAATAGGATAACTGTCCAGTTTGGCTACTTGGTTCACGATGAGTTTGTAGTCACCACAGAGACGTACACTCTTGTCTGCCTTCATTACTGGTACCACAGGGGCGGCCCAGTCCGAGTACTGGACGGGCTCTATGATATCCTCAGCCAGGAGTCGATCAATTCCCTTGTCCACCATGTCTCGCATTACATAGGACAGTGGTCGCGACTTGTAGTACTTGGAGATTGCCTCATTGTCTACGTATATCTTGGCAGCGTCTGTTTCAACTGTTTGGTGCGAGTCTGTAAACCCGATGGCGTACTTGTCCAGTACAGCCTGCAGTTGAGGTTTCTGCTTCCGTGTTGAGTGTGATGTATTCAACTGATGAACCACACCCCAGTCCAATTTGAGTTTACTCAGCCAGTTCCTGCCAAGTAAACTTGGACCGTTGCCGGGCACGACCATGGGCGGAAGCTGATGTTGGTCGCCAGTTGTAGCTTCTACCATGACGTTGATGACACCCATGATCTTCACACACTGTCCTGTATATGTGCGAAGCGTGTCCTTTGTGGATCTCATGTTAGGCCGTGCCGAGTTTCGCCAGTGTTTGTGCAACGTTTCTTCGCTGATGATCGAGAGAGTGGCACCTGTATCTACTTCCATCAGAAGCGTCTTCCCATCTACTTGTATTTGGGTAACGATCGGATCTGGACGTGGTCCCGTCATACTGAACATGTTGTATGTCGCTCCAGTGCATTCAGATGGGACACAGTCTTGTATTGGTGCCGTCAACTGATGAGTGCGGTTTCTTTTCCCTTTTTCAGCTTTCTGTTTTTCGAAACAGTAGCTCATGATGTGTCCATCTTTGTGACAATATCGGCATTGAGCATCCTTATAGTGACACTCGTCCGCCGAATGAGACGTTTTGCCACATCTGAAACATGGTTTCTGACGATTCTGAGCGGGTGGTTTCTTCTCCCACTTTCTCGTTGAATGCTTGCGGGTGGTCACTTTGTTTACACACGGTGTACTGTCGTGTACAGCAGCGTTTAACTGAGCGGTGTTAACAGCAGCTGATTCCATGGCAAGTGCCATTTGTAGAGCCTTTTTGAAATCAAGGTAGGCTTCTGCCAACAATCGTCGTTGAATGGCCGAATCTGCTACACCACAAACTAACCGGTCCCTCAGATTTTCTTCCAGGATCAACTGAGCAGTCAGCTGCGCACCAGCCTTCGTTTGACCAAAATCACAGTTTCTGGCCAGATTTTTCAGTTCGGCTACAAAGTCACTTATTGGCTGTTCCTTCTTCCTATACGCAGAATAGAAGTTGTACCGTTGCAAAATTGTGTTTGGTTTCGGTTTGAAATGCGTTTGTAGCAATTGGCACAGTTCAACGTACGTCAGGTCAGCCGGCGCACGTGGCGATGCCAGGCTGTGGAGCAAAGTATAAGTTTCGGCACCCACGGTTGTTAAAAGTATTGCGCGACGCTTAGTTGCGGCGTCGTCGTCGTCAATGTCAATGGCCTCAAAATAAAACCCTAACCTGTCCTTGTAGGAATACCAATCCTTCCCCGTAAACTCCGCAAGTTGCCGTGCCTTGACATGTTTTGAATGCTGGCGCCTGTTGTTGTTTTGCGTGAAGCCGATTTGACGCGTTGTAGTTTTCCGTGATTTTTGCGGGGAAACTGTGATTACGTCAGTCTCAGCGTAGCTTTGGCTTCCTTTTTGCTAACCTTCTACGTGGAGTGATGACCACTGATAATCAGAGTATACTTCCTGACGTGAAGTTTTCATCCTCGTCGCCAAATATGATGTATTGAAACGTATTTATTACGACCGCATGGTTTGGTCATGGCGCCGGCACAAGACAAGTTATCGAACTCCGAACTCTGACAGTGAAACCGGGAGCATAGGTTTCTCATCCATTACATCCCTCATATTGCTAGACGTTGCTGTCTGTATAAACATTGGTGAAACTGCCAGAAAAAGTACTCCATTTAAAGTTAATTAAATGATTTATTTACCAATCGCTAACCAATTATCGGCTAATGTGGAATGTCTCTTCGACTTTTCATTCGCAAAGACAAACTGTTTGTCGCTCATTAAAGAACATAATATTGTCAGAAACACTGACACGTTGAACACACACCTCAAAACGCGATGAAAATGTAAACGACGCGTGACGACACCAGCGGAAGGATAAAACGACAGCACCAGCGGAAGGATAAAACGATGGCACCAGCGGAAGGATAACACGACAACACCAGCGGAAGGATAAAACGACGGCACCAGCGGAAGGATAAAACGATGGCACCAGCGGAAGGATAAAACAACGGCACCAGCGGAAGAATAAAACGACAGCACCAGCGGAAGGATAAAACGACAGCACCAGCGGAAGGAAAAAACAACGGCACCAGCGGAAGGATAAAACGATGGCACCAGCGGAAGGATAACACGACAGCACCAGCGGAAGGATAAAACGACGGCACCAGCGGAAGGAAAAACGACGGCACCAGCGGAAGGATAAAACGACAGCACCAGCAGAAGGATAAAACGACAGCACCAGCGGAAGAATAAAACGACAGCACCAGCGGAAGGATAACACGACAGCACCAGCGGAAGGATAACACGACAGCACCAGCGGAAGGATAAAACGACAGCACCAGTGGAAGGATAAAACGACGGCACCAGCGGAAGGATAAAACGACAGCACCAGCGGAAGGATAAAACGACGGCACTAGCGGAAACATAAAACGACAGCACCAGCGGACGGATAAAACGACAGCACCAGCGGAAGGATAAAACGACGGCACCAGCGGAAGGAAAAAACGACGGCACAAGCGGAAGGACAAAACGACAGCACCAGCGGAAGGATAAAACGACGCGTGATGGCACCAGTGGAAGGATAAAACGACGGCACCAGCGGAAGGAAAAAACGACGGCACCAGCGGACGGATAAAACGACGGCACCAGTGGAAGGATAAAACGACAGCACCAACGGAAGGATAAAACGACGGCACCAGCGGAAGGATAAAACGACGGCACCAGCGGAAGGATAAAATGACAGCACCAGCGGAAGGAAAAAACAACGGCATCAGCGGAAGGAAAAACGACGGAACCAGCGGAAGGATAAAACGACGGCACCAGCGGAAGGATAAAACGACAGCATCAGCGGAAGGATAAAACGACAGCACCAGCGGAAGGATAAAACGACGGCACCAGCGGAAGGATAAAACGACAGCACCAGCGGAAGGATAAAACGACGGCACTAGCGGAAACATAAAACGACAGCACCAGCGGACGGATAAAACGACAGCACCAGCGGAAGGATAAAACGACGGCACCAGCGGAAGGAAAAAACGACGGCACAAGCGGAAGGACAAAACGACAGCACCAGCGGAAGGATAAAACGACGCGTGATGGCACCAGTGGAAGGATAAAACGACGGCACCAGCGGAAGGAAAAAACGACGGCACCAGCGGACGGATAAAACGACGGCACCAGTGGAAGGATAAAACGACAGCACCAACGGAAGGATAAAACGACGGCACCAGCGGAAGGATAAAACGACGGCACCAGCGGAAGGATAAAATGACAGCACCAGCGGAAGGAAAAAACAACGGCATCAGCGGAAGGAAAAACGACGGAACCAGCGGAAGGATAAAACGACGGCACCAGCGGAAGGATAAAACGACAGCACCAGCGGAAGGATAAAACGACAGCACCAGCGGAAGGATAAAACGACGGCACCAGCGGAAGGATAAAACGACGGCACCAGCGGAAGGATAAAACGACAGCACCAGCGGAAGGATAAAACGACGGCACCAGTGGAAGGATAAAACGACAGCACCAGCGGAAAGATAAAACGACGGCACCAGTGGAAGGATAAAACGACGGCACCAGCGGTCGGATAGTTGAACATCAACATAGACCACAAACAATAATACTTTCTGGTGTTCACTCTAGATGATAGATATATGCTGACAACAAAATGATGAAATCGTGCTCAAATGCGTATTCGTGAGAACTCGGGAGATTGCAACATAGGACCATGTGAATGATGTCGCAAGCGAACAATATAGGACCATGTGAATGATGTCGCAAGCGAACAATTTAGGACCATGTGAATGATGTCGCAAGCGAACAATTTAGGACCATGTGAATGATGTCGCAAGCGAACAATATAGGACCGTGTGAATGATGTCGCAAGCGAACAATATAGGACCATGTGAATGATGTCGCAAGCGAACAATATAGGACCGTGTGAATGATGTCGCAAGCGAACAATATAGGACCATGTGAATGATGTCGCAAGCGAACAATTTAGGACCATGTGAATGATGTCGCAAGCGAACAATATAGGACCGTGTGAATGATGTCGCAAGCGAACAATATAGGACCATGTGAATGATGTCGCAAGCGAACGATTTAGGACCATGTGAGTGATGTCGCAAGCGAACAATATTGCGTCACAACAGAAGAAGCCTCTCAAAGCCCAATCTCGGTAACTAAATAGGTAGACAGTGTGAGACACTGGGCAGGAACAACTCAGTTTTGCAAATTTCTACACGAGAGGTAAGAGAAGCGAGAACACAACGTTGGCGCCTTTTTGCTTTACACTTTCGCTTTTTTGTTCATACCTGCTAATTAATGTCCCCTTCACGGTTCACAACCTGCACTAAGCATCAATTAACTCGCTGTAAAGTCATTTGTTATGCACCTGTTGGTTCGTCGTCGCTTAAAGTAGGTCAGTTCATCGGAACAATTGTTTGCCACGTACAGTCGACGGGGTATGATACGTACAGTCGATGGGGTGTGACACGTACAGTCGATGGGGTGTGACACGTGCAGTCGATGGGGTGTGGCGCGTACAGTCGATGGGGTGTGACACGTACAGTCGAGGGATGTGACACGTACAGTCGATGGGGTGTGACACGTACAGTCGATGGGGTGTGACACGTACAGTCGAGGGGTGTGATACGTACAGTCGATGGGGTGTGACACGTACAGTCGAGGGGTGTGACATATGTTAATTTTGTATTTGGCATTTGGCGTAAATCTGTACTATACTGTTGCATTACCTGCCGACAATGACAGGTATATAATGTTGCATACTGATAATGACAGGTATATAATGTTGCATACTGATAATGACAGGTATATAATGTTGCATACTGATAATGACAGGTATATAATGTTGCATACTGATAATGGCGGGTATATGATGTTGCATACTGATAATGGCGGGTATATGATGTTGCATACTGATAATGACAGGTATATAATGTTGCATACTGATAATGGCGGGTATATGATGTTGCATACTGATAATGGCGATTACTTTTATTGTTATCTTTGTATTTATGTTTTATATTAACATTCTTTTACGAGAAAATTATATCATAATCCAAAGTAAAAAAATAATATATCAAATTTGATACCAAAATACACCAGATATTATATTCACACAACACTAGCAGTAAGAAAGTCGTAATTACTCACGGCGTAGTTTTGATCTAACATCTCGGCTCTCGTGTGGTCATATCCGGCTGTAGTGACTGTCCCGAACGCGTCAGAACTGTTGACCACCGTCGGCGTGACGGACGGAGTGACCGACTGTCTGACAGACGGAGTGACCGACTGTCTGACAGACGGAGTGACAGATGGAGTGATGGCCGGCCGGGCATACGGCCTGATGGAGGCCGAGTAGCCGACTGCCGTCAGGTCGAGCAGGACGAGACCGAGCCACAACCACGACCCTCGTAATCCACTACACATGCTAGGGCGACGTCCAGTCGTCGGGTCTACATGGCCGGCAGCCATGGGGCGACAACTTGGCGACAGTGCCAGCGACAACAAGGCGACAGCGTCACGGCGACAGGCGACATTGTCTGCACCGCACTCGGCAGATACAGGCTTCCCAAGACAGATGAGGTTCCAAAGTCCGCCAAATGAAAGTGTTTACTCGTGTGCTCCAAGACAGCGATGTCAGCTACTATCCACAGACAGCTCGAGTAGAATCCTCGCCACGCAGAGCGGCACTGGGACAACTTCCTGGTTCACACCACGCACACGACCTCTGCCCACGGACTGGGGCGGCCGTCGGAGAACGGGTCTTATAACCGACGGAGGCCTGGCGTGATCACGTGTGCAAGACAGCACACGACTACTCACCTAGCGGGCCACGCGTCACTGATATCGACCCTAATTTGTACCAATTTGCTACGGTGTTGTCCAGCAACTTGGTAGCTCTCGGAAATTTTTTTAATTTTGTTGCGGTAAAGCACAGAATATTGTCGCATAAAAACAACGACGATATCACACCAGGACGTCGTAAATATGTCACATGTTCAACGTATTCTATTGATATGACAACTTTGAGCGACTTAATGTGTTCAGACCGACGGTTCTGCTGTTAGAACCACGCCCGCCTCCGTTGAGCAGAGAACTATGACACGTCCTTCCAGTGGCTGGGAACATGGAATTGTTGCTACGGCGGTTCAGCGGTTGTTGGCGCAAGCTGGCCGTGCCTGGCTGCATTAGCGGGATCGGCTGACGAGGGCCATCCTCTTGTGCCATTGTCTACCAGGCACGGTGCCTCGACGCCGCGTGGGCTGCCGAGGCGGACGAAGCGAGGACCGGCTGTGAAGACCGGCTGGCAGCCTGGACACCGGCCTGTACACGGGCAGGTGGCCGGCCCGCCTGCCTCGCCAGTCGGGGCGCTGTCTATGGGCTGTTGGACGTGTTAGTCGGCGGCAACAGACCCGACTTCTGGCAGAGGTCAAAGACAGGTGTGCCGAAAGTTGGTTAATGACGATCAGACTGACAGGTGATGGCGCACACGCGTTAACACAGCACAGATGACGCATATGCGTTAACACAGGTAACTCGCGATGGCTCGTGCTCGCACGTTAACACGGTCCACGAGGGCAGGTTTCCTGTATTACGCCTGCTCTAGACCTCTAGTATTAAGGTCCGTTTACACAAAAACAATTTTTTTCCGATTTTTATCTTAATTTCACCCGATAGTGCGACTCGCGCCAATTCCAACTCGAGCGTTGATGAAAGGTCACGACAAGTGCCGCCACCTGTCGGTCGCGGTGGTCGCTGATTGGCCAAACCCATCCCGACACAAACGTAGCCACAGATTGAACACGCTAATCGGTATTGAGTGAGTTTACGATTTTGGTCCGATAATGTCATACGATACGGTATCGTACGACATAATCGGTCCAAAATCGCTCGTGTAAACGTGCCTTTTTCAAGTGTTTGCAAATGTATGTCAGACTCCCTGCGTTAATACGCTCAATACAGGAAGTCTGGTGCTAGCGTGTCAATACATGCAATGCAAGAAGACTTTCTAGTGGATTGTGTGCCTTGAATTTAAGAATATCTTAAGAATATCATTTGCGGGTCTACAGCATTTACCACGGCGATACACAGCTACTGCTACTGCTAAAACAGAATGCAACGTATGTCGTACTTGTGGAGCCCGGACAGTGACCAGCCCGTGGAGCCCGGACAGTGACCAGCCTGTGGAGCCTGGACAGCGACCAGTCCGTGGAGCCCGGACAGCGACCAGCCCGAGGAGCCCTGACAGCGACCAGCCCGTGGAGCCCGGACAGTGACCAAACCGTGGAGCCCGGACAGCGACCAGCCCGTGGAGCCCGGACAGTGACCAGCCCGTGGAGTCCGAGCAGTGACCAGCCCGTGGAGTCCGGACAGTGACCAGCCCGTGGAGCCCGGACATTGACCAACCCGTGGAGCCCGGACATTGACCAGCCCGTGGAGTCCGAACAGTGACCAGCCCGTGGAGCCCGGACAGCGACCAGCCCGTGGAGCCCGGACAGTAACCAGTCCGTGGAGTCCGAACAGTGACCAGCCCCTGGAGCCCGGACAGCGACCAGCCCGTGGAGTCCGGACAGTGACCAAGGGGGGACAAGCTTAGTCACCCTTTAATTAGTTTGACAAGTTACCGTGTAGAAGCGCAACATGTTAAATGGGGAAAATCAAAACATTAAGCCAAGGGGGCGTGGAAAAGTGCCTCCAATAAATACGCCACTGGTTCTGAGCATGTGCGTGGAGCGAGCCTTCACGAGGGCCCGTGGTACCCGTGTACCGATGCTCAGTGAAATTCCTATGATTTGTACCATAATTATTATAATAAGCACCTTCATGGTATCCATGAAGAAAATAAATATGCAAGCTGCTTTCTGGGCAGGCCCTAGATAAATGGCGAGCGGACGACAGTAAATCATAGCCGTTAGTAAGCTGGTTTTTATGAATCTGCGAATAGCGGTTATCACATTACAGAGGCGAATGTTTCCGTCAATTACAATCTTTTTATATGACCAGATTACTGATAAACAGTAGATTTTGTTTCAGATGCTAGCGACGACGACGACAGGCCTAGCTCCCTTCCAGCAGTATCTACCAGCAACACGAGGTTGCCATTATTCTCATTTTACGGCGCATTGTGCTCAGCCGACCCCGAGTAATCTGCCGCTAAAAATAAACGTTACAGAAGAAACACATCCTAGCAAAGATCACAGTCCGGTTTTTTACTCTACAATACTGCAGCAGAGGAAGCTTTGGTGGCGTCGGCAATCCTTTCTTCTGAGCTTTACCGTACTACTCCTATATCTTTACCGTGCTACTGACCTATATATCTACCGTAATACTGTCCTATATCTCTACCGTACTATTGTCCTATATCTCTACAGTACTACTGTCCTACATCTCTACAGTACTACTGTCCTATATATCTACCCTACTACTGTCCCATATCTCTACAGTACTACGGTCCTGCATCTCTACAGTGCAACTGTCCCATTTCTCAACAGTACTACTGTCCTACATCTCTACAGTACTATTGTCCCATATCTCTACAGTACTACTGTCCCATATCTCTACCATACTACTGTCCCATATCTCTACAGTACTATTGTCCCATATCTCTACAGTACTACTGTCCCATATCTCAACAGTACTACTGTCCTACATCTCTACAGTACTATTGTCCCATATCTCTACAGTACTACTGTCCCATATCTCTACCATACTACTGTCCCATATCTCTACAGTACTATTGTCCCATATCTCTACAGTACTACTGTCCTACATCTCTACAGTACTACTGTCCCATATCTCTACAGTACTACTGTCCCATATCTCTACCATACTACTGTCCCATATCTCTACAGTACTACTGTCCCATATCTCTACAGTACTACGTTCCTACATCTCTACAGTACTACTGTCCCATATCTCAACAGTACTACTTTCCTACATCTCTACAGTACTACTGTCCAATATCTCTACAGTACTACTGTCCCATATCTCTACCATACTACTGTCCCATATCTCTACAGTACTACTGTCCCATATCTCTACAGTACTACTGTCTCATATCTCTACAGTACTACGGTCCTACATCTCTACAGTACTACTGTCCTACATCTCTACAGTACTACTGTCCCATATCTCAACAGTACTACTCTCCTACATCTCTACAGTACTACTGTCCCATATCTCTACAGTACTACGGCCCTACATCTCTACAGTACTACTGTCCCATATCTCAACAGTACTACTGTCCTATATCTCTACAGTACTACTGTCCGATATCTCTACAGTACTACTGTCCCATACCTCTACAGTACTACTGTCCCATATCTCAACAGTACTACTGTCCTACATCTCTACAGTACTACTGTCCCATATCTCTACAGTACTACGGTCCTACATCTCTACAGTACTACTGTTCCATATCTCAACAGTACTACTGTCCTACATCTCTACAGTACTACTGTCCTACATCTCTACAGTACTACTGTCCCATATATCAACAGTACTACTGTCCTAAATCTCTACAGTACTACTGTACCATATCTCTACAGTACTACTGTCCTACATCTCTACAGTACTATTGTCCCATATCTCAACAGAACTACTGCCCTACATCTCTACAGTAATACTGTCCCATATCTCTACCATACTACTGTCCCATATCTCTACAGTACTACTGTCCCATATCTCAACAGTACTACTGTCCTACATCTCTACAGTACTACTGTCCCATATATCAACAGTACTACTGTCCTACATCTCTACAGTACTACTCTACCATATCTCTACAGTACTACTGTCCCATATCTCTACAGTACTATTGTCCCATATCTCTACAGTACTACTGTCCTACATCTCTACAGTACTACTGTCCCATATCTCTACAGTACTACTGTCCCATATCTCTACCATACTACTGTCCCATATCTCTACAGTACTACTCTCCCATATCTCTACAGTACTATTGTCCCATATCTCAACAGTACTACTGTCCTACATCTCTACAGTACTATTGTCCCATATCTCTACAGTACTACTGTCCCATATCTCTACCATACTACTGTCCCATATCTCTACAGTACTATTGTCCCATATCTCTACAGTACTACTGTCCTACATCTCTACAGTACTACTGTCCTATATATCTACCCTACTACTGTCCCATATCTCTACAGTACTACGGTCCTGCATCTCTACAGTACAACTGTCCCATTTCTCAACAGTACTACTGTCCTACATCTCTACAGTACTATTGTCCCATATCTCTACAGTACTACTGTCCCATATCTCTACCATACTACTGTCCCATATCTCTACAGTACTATTGTCCCATATCTCTACAGTACTACTGTCCCATATCTCAACAGTACTACTGTCCTACATCTCTACAGTACTATTGTCCCATATCTCTACAGTACTACTGTCCCATATCTCTACCATACTACTGTCCCATATCTCTACAGTATTATTGTCCCATATCTCTACAGTACTACTGTCCTACATCTGTACAGTACTACTGTCCCATATCTCTACAGTACTACTGTCCCATATCTCTACCATACTACTGTCCCATATCTCTACAGTACTACTGTCCCATATCTCTACAGTACTACGTTCCTACATCTCTACAGTACTACTGTCCCATATCTCAACAGTACTACTTTCCTACATCTCTACAGTACTACTGTCCCATATCTCTACAGTACTACTGTCCCATATCTCTACCATACTACTGTCCCATATCTCTACAGTACTACTGTCCCATATCTCTACAGTACTACTGTCTCATATCTCTACAGTACTACGGTCCTACATCTCTACAGTACTACTGTCCTACATCTCTACAGTACTACTGTCCCATATCTCTACAGTACTACGGTCCTACATCTCTACAGTACTACTGTCCCATATCTCAACAGTACTACTGTCCTATATCTCTACAGTACTACTGTCCGATATCTCTACGGTACTACTGTCCCATATCTCTACAGTACTACTGTCCCATATCTCAACAGTACTACTGTCCTACATCTCTACAGTACTACTGTCCCATATCTCTACACTACTACGGTCCTACATCTCTACAGTACTACTGTCCCATATCTCAACAGTACTACTGTCCTACATCTCTACAGTACTACTGTCCTACATCTCTACAGTACTACTGTCCCATATATCAACAGTACTACTGTCCTAAATCTCTACAGTACTACTGTACCATATCTCTACAGTACTACTGTCCTACATCTCTACAGTACTACTGTCCCATATCTCAACAGCACTACTGCCCTACATCTCTACAGTACTACTGTCCTACATCTCTACAGTACTACTGTCCCATATATCAACAGTACTACTGTCCTACATCTCTACAGTACTACTGTACCATATCTCTACAGTACTACTGTCCCATATCTCTACAGTACTATTGTCCCATATCTCTACAGTACTACTGTCCTACATCTCTACAGTACTACTGTCCCATATCTCTACAGTACTACTGTCCCATATCTCTACCATACTACTGTCCCATATCTCTACAGTACTACTCTCCCATATCTCTACAGTACTATTGTCCCATATCTCAACAGTACTACTGTCCTACATCTCTACAGTACTATTGTCCCATATATCTACAGTACTACTGTCCCATATCTCTACCATACTACTGTCCCATATCTCTACAGTACTATTGTCCCATATCTCTACAGTACTACTGTCCTACATCTCTACAGTACTACTGTCCCATATCTCTACAGTACTACTGTCCCATATCTCTACCATACTACTGTCCCATATCTCTACAGTACTACTCTCCCATATCTCTACAGTACTACTGTCCCATATCTCTACAGTACTACGGTCCTACATCTCTACAGTACTACTGTCCGATATCTCTACCGTACTACTGTCCCATATCTCTACCGTACTACTGTCCTATATCTCTACATTACTACTGTCCTACATCTCTACAGTACTACTGTCCGATATCTCTACCGTACTACTGTCCCATATCTCTACAGTACTACGGTCCTACATCTCTACAGTAATACTGTCCTACATTTCTACAGTACTACTGTCCTACATCTCTACAGTACTACTGTCCCATATCTCTATAGTACTACGGTCCTACATCTCTACAGTACTAATGTCCCATATCTCAACAGTACTACTGTCCTATATCTCTACAGTACTACTGTCCGATATCTCTACCGTACTACGTTCCTACATCTCTACAGTACTACTGTCCCATATCTCAACAGTACTACTGTCCTACATCTCTACAGTACTACTGTCCCATATCTCTACAGTACTACTGTCCCATATCTCTACCATACTACTGTCCCATATCTCTACAGTACTACTGTCCCATATCTCTACAGTACTACTGTCTCATATCTCTACAGTACTACGGTCCTACATCTCTACAGTACTACTGTCCTACATCTCTACAGTACTACTGTCCCATATCTCAACAGTACTACTCTCCTACATCTCTACAGTACTACTGTCCCATATCTCAACAGTACTACTGTCCTATATCTCTACAGTACTACTGTCCGATATCTCTTCCGTACTACTGTCCCATATCTCTACAGTACTACGGTCCTACATCTCTACAGTACTACTGTCCCATATCTCAACAGTACTACTGTCCTACATCTCTACAGTACTACTGTCCCATATCTCTACAGTACTACGGTCCTACATCTCTACAGTACTACTGTCCCATATCTCAAGAGTACTACTGTCCTACATCTCTACAGTACTACTGTCCTACATCTCTACAGTACTACTGTCCATATATCAACAGTACTACTGTCCTACATCTCTACAGTACTACTGTACCATATCTCTACAGTACTACTGTCCTACATCTCTACAGTACTACTGTCCCATATCTCAACAGCACTACTGCCCTACATCTCTACAGTACTACTGTCCTACATCTCTACAGTACTACTGTCCCATATATCAACAGTACTACTGTCCTACATCTCTACAGTACTACTGTACCATATCTCTACAGTACTACTGTCCCATATCTCTACAGTACTATTGTCCCATATCTCTACAGTACTACTGTCCTACATCTCTACAGTACTACTGTCCCATATCTCTACAGTACTACTGTCCCATATCTCTACCATACTACTGTCCCATATCTCTACAGTACTACTCTCCCATATCTCTACAGTACTATTGTCCCATATCTCAACAGTACTACTGTCCTACATCTCTACAGTACTATTGTCCCATATCTCTACAGTACTACTGTCCCATATCTCTACCATACTACTGTCCCATATCTCTACAGTACTATTGTCCCATATCTCTACAGTACTACTGTCCTACATCTCTACAGTACTACTGTCCCATATCTCTACAGTACTACTGTCCCATATCTCTACCATACTACTGTCCCATATCTCTACAGTACTACTCTCCCATATCTCTACAGTACTACTGTCCCATATCTCTACAGTACTACGGTCCTACATCTCTACAGTACTACTGTCCGATATCTCTACCGTACTACTGTCCCATATCTCTACCGTACTACTGTCCTATATCTCTACATTACTACTGTCCTACATCTCTACAGTACTACTGTCCGATATCTCTACCGTACTACTGTCCCATATCTCTACAGTACTACGGTCCTACATCTCTACAGTAATACTGTCCTACATCTCTACAGTACTACTGTCCCATATCTCTACAGTACTACGGTCCTACATCTCTACAGTACTAATGTCCCATATCTCAACAGTACTACTGTCCTATATCTCTACAGTACTACTGTCCGATATCTCTACCGTACTACGTTCCTACATCTCTACAGTACTACTGTCCCATATCTCAACAGTACTACTGTCCTACATCTCTACAGTACTACTGTCCCATATCTCTACAGTACTACTGTCCCATATCTCTACCATACTACTGTCCCATATCTCTACAGTACTACTGTCCCATATCTCTACAGTACTACTGTCTCATATCTCTACAGTACTACGGTCCTACATCTCTACAGTACTACTGTCCTACATCTCTACAGTACTACTGTCCCATATCTCAACAGTACTACTCTCCTACATCTCTACAGTACTACTGTCCCATATCTCTACAGTACTACGGTCCTACATCTCTACAGTACTACTGTCCCATATCTCAACAGTACTACTGTCCTATATCTCTACAGTACTACTGTCCGATATCTCTTCCGTACTACTGTCCCATATCTCTACAGTACTACGGTCCTACATCTCTACAGTACTACTGTCCCATATCTCAAGAGTACTACTGTCCTACATCTCTACAGTACTACTGTCCTACATCTCTACAGTACTACTGTCCATATATCAACAGTACTACTGTCCTACATCTCTACAGTACTACTGTACCATATCTCTACAGTACTACTGTCCTACATCTCTACAGTACTACTGTCCCATATCTCAACAGCACTACTGCCCTACATCTCTACAGTAATACTGTCCCATATCTCTACCATACTACTGTCCCATATCTCTACAGTACTATTGTCCCAAATCTCTACAGTACTACTGTCCTACATCTCTACAGTGCTACTGTCCCATATCTCTACAGTACTACTGTCCCATATCTCTACCATACTACTGTCCCATATCTCTACCATACTACTGTCCCAAATCTCTACAGTACTACTGTCCCATATCTCTACAGTACTACTGTCCCATATCTCTACAGTACTACTGTCCCATATCTCTACAGTACTACGGTCCTACATCTCTACAGTACTACTGTCCCATATCTCAAGAGTACTACTGTCCTACATCTCTACAGTACTACTGTCCTACATCTCTACAGTACTACTGTCCATATATCAACAGTACTACTGTCCTACATCTCTACAGTACTACTGTACCATATCTCTACAGTACTACTGTCCTACATCTCTACAGTACTACTGTCCCATATCTCAACAGCACTACTGCCCTACATCTCTACAGTAATACTGTCCCATATCTCTACCATACTACTGTCCCATATCTCTACAGTACTATTGTCCCAAATTTCTACAGTACTACTGTCCTACATCTCTACAGTGCTACTGTCCCATATCTCTACAGTACTACTGTCCCATATCTCTACCATACTACTGTCCCATATCTCTACCATACTACTGTCCCAAATCTCTACAGTACTACTGTCCCATATCTCTACAGTACTACTGTCCCATATCTCTACAGTACTACTGTCCCATATCTCTACAGTACTACTGTCCGATATCTCTACCGTACTACTGTCCCATATCTCTACCGTACTACTTTCCTACATCTCTACAGTACTACTGTCCCATATCTCTACAGTACTACGGTCCTACATCTCTACCGTACTACTGTCCCATATCTCTACCGTACTACGGTCCTACATCTCTACCGTACTACTGTCCCATATCTCTACCGTACTACGGTCCTACATCTCTACCGTACTACTGTCCCATATCTCTACAGTACTACTGTCCCATATATCTACAGTACTACTGTCCCATATCTCTACAGTACTACTGTCCTACAACTCTACAGTACTACTGTCCTACATCTCTACCGTACTACTTTCCTACATCTATACAGTACTACTGTCCCTGTATACGCAGTCCCTGTATACACTGTCCCTGTATACGCTGTCCCTGTATACGCTGTCTCTGTATACGCTGTCCCTGTATACACTGTCCCTGTATACGCTGTCCCTGTATGCGCTGTCCTTGTATACGCTGTCCCTGTATACGATGTCTCTGTATACGCTCTCTCTGTATACGCTGTCCCTATATACGCTGTCTCTGTATACGCTGTCTCTATATACGCTGTCTTTGTATACGCTGTCCCTGTATACGCTGTCTCTGTATACGCTGTCCCTGTATACGCTGTCTCTGTATACGCTGTCCCGGTATACGCTGTCCCTGTATACGCTGTCCCTGTATACGCTGTCTCTGTATACGCTGTCTCTGTATACGCTGTCCCGGTATACGCTGTCCCTGTATACGCTGTCCCTGTATACGCTGTCCCTCTATACGCTGTCCCTGTATACGCTGTCCCTATATACGCTGTCTCTGTATACGCTGTCTCTGTATACGCTGTCTCTGTATACGCTGTCCCGGTATACGCTGTCCCTGTATACGCTGTCCCTATATACGCTGTCCCTGTATACGCTGTCCCTATATACGCTGTCTCTGTATACGCTGTCCCTGTATACGCTGTCTCTGTATACGCTGTCCCTGTATACGCTGTCCCTGTATACGCTGTCCCTGTATACGCTGTCCCTGTATACGCTGTCTCTGTATACGCTGTCTCTGTATACGCTGTCCCTATCTTTCTGTCGATTTATATCACTGTAATGCGAAATCTAGCATTGGCTAAATTGGGGTTATGAGAACACTTTCTGTAAACGATTACGTCGATTAAGGTTGTATGTTAGCATTTCTTTGACATGTTGGCGCGTGTTGATTTCTTAACAAGCGACAATGTATTCGAATCTTATCAACCCGCGTAAACATAACGCCCCCTTATGTCCTTACGACCGGTTGGCGGCGCTACCCGTGGCTCTAAGTACTACTCGAGGTATCGTCTCCGTCGGTGTGACGTCACATCCGTTGCAGACGGATTGATAGAGAATCGTTAACTGTAAACAAAGTTAATATCTGGCGATATAGAAGAGAATTGGCGAAGAAGGCAGGAAACGAATACATGCCCGAGTACCGGCGTACATACATTCCCAATCAACAATCCGTGCTGTGTGTGGAAATGTTGTGTGAATACGGCCTAGTGCAGTGTAGCGAAGACCGCACGTGTAAGGAGCACATACTGGACCTCGTCTGTGGGCACAAACAGAGAAGGCGGTGAAACCCACCCATGACGTCCTGCACTGTGAACTCTTGTGCGCTCGTTTTGTGTACAATTATCGCAAACCAGATTTTACACGCCAGACATTTATTGCACTGTAGCCCGTGGTAGCGTCTCACTGACACTATAGACATTGACGAGGGTTTTCATCTATTTTATGACTCTGTGTATGCTGCTATAAATGAATGTGTTCCTCGTGTCCGCATTGGCGGACGTAAGTACCATATATGGTACGATAACGACATGATCTCATCCCTGAAAGAGAAAGACGACGAACACAAAGCGTGGAAACGCTCACATTCGTTAAGTGAGTATATTCTTAATTACGAACCAGTTTTGAGAAACTTAAAATGGACAATATTGTGACTACATATCACAAATCGAATAAACAGTTAGACAAAACACTAAACGCCTATTTAGTTTTGCCAAAAGCAACCACACGAATGTGAACACACGTAACTCAATGGAATATAACGGCACCGAGGCAGACAGTCCAGCTGATATAGCCGAAATATTTTCGGAGTATTTTTAATCTGTCTTTACATCGGTAGATAACCTTGATTATCCAAATATACCCCACTTTCAATCAGACCCAATTACGCACATCAGTGTGTCTTATGATGATGTCATCTGGGTACCAAGACACACCAATGTAAATAAAGCATGTGGCCCTGATACTATATCAGGTGTAATCCTCAGGGAGTGTGCCACAGAATCAGCAGGTCCACTAACTGTACTTTTTAATATGTCCTTAAACTGTGGAACGTTTCCAACCTGTCTTAAACGCGAAACTGTTACTCCTGTGTATAAGAAGGGAGATAAACGAAATGTCTGTAACTACAGACCTATCTCTCTTTTACCGCTATTTAATACAGTTTTTTGAGAAAGTGGTGTATGACTCATTGTATAACGATGTGCGTAACACAACGTCGAGCAACCAACACGGATCTGTGAAGTGTAGAAGCACCAGTATATAACCTGGCTTGTTACTTGGACTCCATTTCTGAGTCTATTGACAACAAGAAACAAGTTGATTCTGTTTACTTGGACTTCAATAAAGCCTTAGATTCAGTGTGCCGCCCACTGTTAATTCACAAGCTTAAATCATATGGGTATTCTGACCAATGCATACAATGGTTGCAGTCCTACCTTCTCAACCGAAAACACCGTGTGGTACTCGAAGGCAGAGCATCTGACTGGAAGCCAATGTTGTCCGGTGTACCACAAGGTTCACAAATTGGCCCACTTCTGTTCATCTTGTATATTAATGATCTCACTAATCATGTAGATTCATGTGAAATATCACTCTATTGATTCATGTGAAATATCACTCTATTGATTCATGTAAAATAACACTCTATGCTGATGATTCCAAACTGTTTAGAAAAATTACGTCAGTGACCGATTGTCAGTTAGTGCAGAAGGATCTGGACAGTGTGTGCCTCTGGTGTGATACCTGGCACCTCAAACTTAATGCAGACAAATTCTTCATAATGAATTTCACTAACAAAAAGAAATGCTTATCTTTTGACTACGACATCGTAAGCCGGTCTCTACCCAGGGTCAGCGCTGTGAAAGATCTCGGAGTCACATTGACCGATAATTAGAAAGATCAAAGATCAAATTAAAGATCATATTAAAGCTAAAGCTTTTAAGATGTGTGGTTTTATCAAGCGTGTTTGCACAACATTTACCGATATACAAACTTTGCGATCCCTGTATATATATCTAGTCAGAAGCCGGAGTACTGCAGTGTTATTTGGAATCCGTGGCAATGTACTTCTTTCGACAAAATCGAAAGAGTTAAACAAAATCATTAAATATCTCTGCTACAACTCCAAAATACAGTACTCCACTGACGATTATCCTGCGCTTTTTCATCATCGTCCCTTCAACATCGTAGGCAAGTTGCAGATCTGATCTTTCTACATAAGTGTGTGCACTCTCATCTAGATTCGTCCTATCTGGTAGGAATATCCGATATCGATGTCCTTCGAGATTTCTACGAAACTACACTCATTTTAGAATTTCCAACAGCAGAACTAACATTAGGAAATACTCAGTTTTAAATAGATATATGACTACTTTCAACACATTGTATTTAACTGAACCCACTTGTGATATATTTATAGAAGCCAATACCTTCAAATCTGTAATTCAAAAACATTGCTGTGTATAATGCTAATGTCTTAGATTGTTATGCTAGCAATGTTGGTATTGTGTGGTTTTATACCTTTATTGTATTTATTCTTCTTGCTGTTTTTATTATTTATACGTATTGTTCTTATATTTTGTTATCAGTCCTGTTAATGGGTCTTCGGACCTGTTGGAGCTGAATAAAATACAAAATACGTGCAAGTAGCTTTAGCAAAAACAGTAAATAATAAATTACAACTTTGCCATATGGTACACGATGACAAGTTACACAATGAATCCTTGGCGGCTCCACTCCGGCCCAACTGTGGCCGGCCGTGGACGAGCTGTGGCGCCGAATAGGGTGTCTCGCGGCTCGTCCTCAGACTTCTGTCTCGTTCTCCCCAGGTGCTCACTCGGGGCTTTCCTAGAAATGGATCATCGCGAATTGGAAACTTTGGCAAACGTGCACTGTGCAATTTCGACAAATCAGCGGCGAGCAGCCCCTTAACTCCAACGCCACTGTGACGTAGGTTGTGCACATCGCGTGTGTTTTTAACGTGGTTGAGATGTGCAGTTACATTTTATTTGCTTTTATATTGGATTTACACGCAGCAAGAACTCTTACAATGCTGTAATTTGCAGCATTCGGATGTAAACATGGTTCAGCGAGGTACAGAGCGTTGTCTTTTTTTTTCGATTTCCTGGAAAAACCACAGTAGTGAAGCAATGAACTCACAATTGCCGGCAGGTTGGTTGGAAGCCTACGCGATATGCTAGATTTTTTCAGCCCATTTTGAAGAGTCGTGTTTTGTTTTGAAGTTGATATATTTTCATCAACTAATGGGTCAAGATCCTTCAAAACGTCGGCGACGGAGAACGTTAAAGCCTGAAGCGGTACCGACAATGTTCCAGCATGTACCTCAGCCGAAGGCTTCCACACAACGCAAACACTCGCCCAAGATAACTGTCAAATCGGAACGCGAGGCAGTGAATGAATGAACTATCTTGCCAAATAAGTCGGCTCTCTTGACGTAGGATTCTGAACAATTATGGCGCTGCCCATACAAAACAGAGTTTCGTTGTTCAACGAGGTATATTTAGTTAACCACTTGCATGATATTCTTGATTCTAGTTGCAAATGGTTAGTTTTGAAGCACTCTTATAGGTGCAAAATCCCCAAAACGCCGATTTTTATTTGGCAAGACTATGTATTTGGAAGTCTGCCAGCAATGCAGTGTGATGTATTAGTAAGAATCACACGTTTATATGACATTGCCGTCACCTTCCATGTGTACGAACCTAGTATTCATGGTTTGGTAGAGTCACATACTTATATTTGTAACAGCAATAATTTAATGCTGCGTTTCATTGTATAAGTCATTAGATTATGCATATCCAATTGTTTACTCTGGGACGATTGACCCCTCACCTTTGATGTTTACATACTTTGGTATAACTTGCATTCTTTACATGGACAACTTTCAGACATGTAACAGCACTATTTTAATGCTGGTTTCAATTCATATGTTATTGTCATATGAATTAACAGATTACCATTTGGTAATCCAGCAATAAAATGTGCCCATTTTTCGACCTTTACAACGATTGTCGTGTGTTTTGTAATTTGCATCTAACGAGCTGCGGCCACACGTCACTGTACATCCCATTTTTTTTAAATCATCGAAAGAATTGGCTTCAGTAGTTAGATCTGGTAAGGATCAAAATAGTGGATATCCAAGATGGTAAACATCTGACTGGGCGAGTCAACGCTGCTCATGGGCGTGACTTCCATCCTCTCGCCGATCACATGACAAAGTTATGAAATTTCACAAAGGGTGAAAATCGTGATTTCTCAGCAGTTGGCTTTTCACGTCACTTAATGCTTGAGCAAGAGTTGAGTAGTTTGTCTGATGATTTAACAAACACTACATACAAAAGTTGCACAAACGAACTAGCCTGTTGCAGAGGATACTAGGTAGGTTTGGTTTTTCACAAAATTAATTTGAAATGAGACTAGCAAAAAATCGAATTGAGGATGCACCTTTAAATAGTAATAATTTTGCAGCGTATGGCTTAGCAATAACGTTGCTAAAGTATACATTGTTTTCTATTTCATTGCAGTACATGTATTGTTTTCCATTAGATTCCGCTGATATGAAAGTTTCAGAGCAGTGTGGTATTGCGGCTTCAAAGGGTAATCAAATTCTTGGATTGATTAGAAGAAACATAACATACAAGGGAAAAAAGTTAATTATACCTCTTTATAAATCAATAGTTAGACCTCATTTAGAATACTGTATAAAAGCATGAAGACCATATCGTAAGAAGGATATAGATACGCTTGAACGCATACAAAGGAGAGCAACTAAAATGATTCCAGAACTTAGAGACCTTAGTTATGAAGAACGCCTGAAAGAATGTGGATTAACAACTCTAGAGACAAGGAGGTTAAGAGGAGATCAGATTGAAGTTTCTAAGATATTGAATGGGTACGAAAATATTGATAGAAATATGTTTTTCTCACTCAAGAAGGATAGCAGAACTAGAGGACATGAGGTAAAATTAGTAAAGGATCAATGTAGATTGGACATCAGGAAGCACTCGTTCGCACAGAGGACAATAAATGAATGGAACAAATTGTCTACAGATTGTGTAACTGCTAGCAGCGTAAATATGCTTAAAAACAAGGTTGACACATATATCAGGAGGGCGGGTTATAAGTAGGTGAACATTGTTGGACTCTCGATAAGCCAATGGCTTCCTTGTCCACTTGCCATCTGGGCCTTTGGCTTGGATGGCAAATCTTGTTAAAGATCAACAGATTATGCATTAGATCAACAGATTATGATATATTTTTACCATCAAAGATGCGTGATTTCTACAACCATGTCACCTCTGTGTCTAAAAACCTGAACGAATGCAGGAAAAATCTAACATACTGCACAATTATTCCACGTTGCGTTTCGAGAAAGTGATTAACATTTGACTAATCAAGTGATCTTTAACTTGGCAGTCCAAACATTTAACGATGTGAAGAAAAAAACACGAATTAACGAAAAAAAATTTGAATTTTGGTAACTTAATTAAGCGTGTTAATTTCATTGAGACGATAGCGTTAACTATAAATGGGTCGCCACTTCCGCCTCATTAACTGCGTATTACGGTCGCATTGCACAGAATGTTTCCGCTGTAAGGAGTCGACGCGGAAAACATAAACCACGTCAGTAATCACAGGATGTGGGGAGAGGTCCGGTCGATTGGGGATAGGTCTTCGGTTAAGGTAGGCTATTAAACTGGGCAAGGAAGGTTGTTAAAGAGGTGTCGGTTAGTTGCTAAACAGGTCAAGATTCGTTGTTAAACTGGTTAAGATAGGTTGTTAAACAAGTTAAGGTTGGTTGTTAAACTGGCTAAGGAAGGTTGTTAAACTGGCTACGGTAGGTTACTAAGCAATTTAAGGTTGTTTGCTAAACGTGTTACGGTAGGTTTTTAAACTGGTTAAGGTAGGTTGGTTCAACTGGTTATGGTAGGCTGTTAAATTTGTTAAGGTGGGTTGTTAAATTGGTTAAGGTAGGTTGCTAAACTGGCAAAGGTAGGTTGTTAGATAGGTTAAGATAGGTTGTTAAACAGGTCAAGGTTGGTTTGTAAACTTGTTAATATAGATTGTTAAACTAATTAAGCTAAGTTGTTAAACGCAGCCCCTATCATTAAGTGAGGTGTGTATATGCGTGAGTGCGTGTGTAGGCGCGCGCGCGCGTGTGTTTGCACATTGTTTGTATATAGGTTGTTTACTATGTATATTTTAATTACATCGAAGCGTTAATTACAACAAATTCAGCACTGCGTATGGTTTATGATGAACAATTATATAAAAAACCTGATCTGCAATATCGTTGCCAAAATATACAACGATATAAATTGATTATGTTACAATTAACTGTCACAAATACGCGAGGCCAAGTTCTAGATCTGACCACGCGACAAATATCGACAGAACATTGGCGAATTGTGGCTGGTGTTTTATTGTACCAGACGACGCACACGTCACTTAGCGTTGGTGTGTTTCGGGGAACTTCAACAATATGCATTATGCCTTGTATTGCCGTGACAGTATCCACAACAATGGTCTCTGACAGATACGTTTGTATGTTTGCAACTAATGCCCACATATTTGAATGGAATCGTGCAGCGGTTTTGTGTGGTTGTGTGACTAGTCAACATTCGTCGTTGAGCGAATGTCGAGCGACTGTATGTTTTAACAATGTTACGTGGCCGGTCTGTAATATAACTTCGAATTAAGGTAATTTTTGCTTCGTAATAATTTCAGCGACAATAACTGGTTGCAAATCAAGCCGCATTCGCGCATTACTTTGTCTTCGACGAGCCATACTTTTGTATCAGATGTCCACATTGTCCATGCAGACTACTGACGCTGGCGGTGGTGGTCCACTGGAAGGGCAAATCCGGGAGGTTCGGACCCGGGAAACTGGGTTGTTAAAGCTGCATCCAAACGACACGTGGGTTGATTTTTTTTAGGTTGTACAGTACACAACATTGCACCACCGACCACGGTGGTGCCTTCTGCCCTTAATCCGATCAGTGGTGCCCTCTGACGGCAACTGTTGAGCCATGCGTTTTGACAAACACCTCACCACTACTACCATGGCGCTAGTAACCATTACAAACTCCTCACCACTACTACCATGGCGTTAGTAACCATTACAAACTCCTCACCACTACTACCATGGCGCTAGTAACCATTACAAACTCCTCACCACCACTACCATGGCGCTAGTAACCATTACAAACTCCTCACCACTACTACCATGGCGCTAGTAACCATTACAAACTCCTCACCACTACTACCATGGCGCTAGTAACCATTACAAACTCCTCACCACCACTACCATGGCGCTAGTAACCATTACAAACTCCTCACCACTACTACCATGGCGCTAGTAACCATTACAAACTCCTCACCACTACTACCATGGCTCTAGTAACCATTACAAACTCCTCACCACTACTATCATGGCGCTAGTAACCATTACAAACTCCTCACCCCTACTACCATTGCGCTAGTAACCATTACAAACTCCTCACCACCACTACCATGGCGCTAGTAACCCTTACAAACTCCACACCACTACTACCATGGCGCTAGTAACCATTACACCACTGTCACAACCTACATTTGGTGTACATATTATGCACATCTTTATTGCATTTAGTAAACTCCTAATTTTTGTAAATAAATCTCTCAATGTCAATTGCATACAGGTGTGGATAGTGTTTGCATTGCAAAATGTGTCTAGAAACACAATATCGTTCGTTTTTGTTTGAAAATATGCTACGCAGTCAAGTACACATTTGTGTAGCCAACAAGGTCTCTCCCAAAACCAAAATCCACGCCAGTGGCGCCACATAGTGAATGTAATGTAGTGCAACGTAATGTAACGTAAAGGGTACTGTTACATTTCCCATTGGTGACCATGTTAACGTTTTGCACGATTCTAAGAAAACGGGACAATAAAAAATCTGAAACTTCCTATCTGCCGTTGTAATCATCTCAGTGACATGCTGGTCGAGTTTTGTCGAAATCACTTATTTCTAACTCTTCTAAAATGGCTGAACGTGCCATACCCGTCAATGTTGACTAATTTCTGCATGAATTACTACGCACTCGTGCCTTGTGGCGAAAAACATTGCCAAGAATTCTTCTGCCTATTAAAATAATCTAAAAATCCACAGTTACTCTGTCAACGGGTTCTATCAGCAAACATGACAATGTCCCTATTCAAAGGCACGTATGTCAGATGATATGAATTTTAAAAAACGTTCTGTATCCGAACTTACTATACCCTACATCCGTGTGTAACACACCAGGAAGTCTAACTGAGACATGATCCCAAATAGGGAAACTTTTTTCTAAGAAAGTGTCAAATTTATATCAAGTTGCGGCACAATGCATTTGCAGATATATTATGGAACACTCCAGCTTGTCTCTTCATTAATATTTGTTCGACAGCCAAATCAACACAATTCCCTGCCCATAATATTAGCTGAAAACCAGTCACATAATTTAATTATAGGTCCATTTTGACACTTGATCAATCATATATTATGTAAACTAGATTCCCAGAAACTGCGAACCAATGAAGCCTGCTTACTGTCTGTGTAAATATACCAACTAATTTATTTTCAAATTCATGTTTATATAATTGCATGATTTTTATCCAAACATGGCGTAATTTTGTCAGAAAAGTGACAATTTGTCACATTTAACAAGATTGTGAGTGATTTCCAATGTGTCAGAATTGTTAAATTTAATTGTTTATGTGACGTGACTGCTGTCATGCTTCTAGTTGATACGATACAAGGCGTACTGTTTGATTTCGATACACCGCCATAAAGTGGTATCACATGACCAGATACCCTTTCCGGCCAGACTTCAAAATGCTGATCAATGCAATGCTTCGAGTAGCAGTGACACAACCAACATACAACTGTTCTGTCCAAATTTGCTACACAATATTACCAATGCACTGGGCCACAACAAATATCACCAATAACTATGCTTGTGCAAAATAGCTACCTGCTCCCTCATAAACTGGTGTCATACAGTCTAATTTTGAAAAAAAATCCATTTTGGCCTCGGCTCTTACCTACGCTCTTACCTCCGCTCTTACCATACCACTCGTGACCGTTACTGCTCTCTGCCTTTTCCAAGCAAACTGTTTACTTTTCTTATCAACTTGTGCCTATGGGAATGGCTATATCTTCTGTAAACCACTTCAGGGGTAGGGTTAGCTAGGAATGGGGGCAGCTAGAAATGGGGTTAGCCATGGTTTGGGTTGCATACCTTCATTTCCTTGTTCCCAGGCGTTTACACAGAACTGCACACAACATGAAATGCGTACCGGGGCGTGGTGAATAGATATTTATGAAACGCAAAGATTATTTTCTATACAAAAAATGCTTATTTTTAAGTGTTTAGCTCATCGTAGGCTCTTTCGTACAATTTTAACACATGGAAAATAAAAAAATTGTGTTTGTAACAATTACATATCTTATTAAACATCAAATTGCATAACATATCAGCTGATGCACATCAAACGTTATAGAACAACATTAAAATGTATATCTATTTGACATTGTTGTTATATTATGGTCAGTTATAGGACACCTCCTAAAGGAGAAGGTTAAGACGTTTAAATAATAGCGGCGCCCAATAAATAATGATCTTGTTGGCTAAATGAAACCAATAAAATATATATAATAATGTAATATCAACTAGCATGATACTGATAATGTTCTAAGTCAAACACATACACAGCATGGAGCAGGTTAGCAGCCGTTTTTATTTATTTATTTTCGAAAATATGACCCCTCATGATAATTATTATCGGAATTGCAAATTATAAAAATTCTAAGAAATGTGTTATAACAAACTAATAATTTCATCCAAATTACCTGCAAAATCCACAATTAACCTAACAACAACGACTAAAACATAAGCGCATCGAAATTTTATAATCGTCTTGTGACTACGACGTCTGCATACTTGGGATCAGCCTACGGTTACATTTCCCATTGGTGACCATGTTAACGGTTGCATGATTATAAGAAAACGGGACGATAAAAAATTCTGAAACTTCTCACCTGCCGTTGTCATCATGTCATTGACATGCTGGATTTTGTCAAAATCACACATTTCTAACTCTTTTAAAATGGCTGAATGTTGACCAATGTCTGCATGAATTACTACGCACTCTTGCCTTGTGGCGAAAAACCTTGCAAAAAATTCTTCTGCCTATTAAAACCATCTAAACATCCACAGTTACACGGTTAACAGGTTCTGTCAGCAAACATGACAATGTCCCTGTTCAAAGGCACTTATGTCAGGCGATACGAATTTTTAAAAACGACCTATATCCAAACTTATTAAGCCCCACATTCGTCTAACAGAGGCATGATTCCAAACTACAATCGCCTTGCCCAGCCAACTGCAGGTTCATAATAACTGTCCTATTTGAAATTATAATAAAGTTATGGAAGTGGTGATATGCTTGATGGCGCAACTGTGGGGAGTGTGGCGTTTTGAGACACGCTCCCCGACAATGACGCCATTCAACACATCACCACTCACACTCCCTTACAGTGGCACCACTCAACACATCACCACTCACACTCCCTGCCAGTGGCGCCACTCAACACATCACCACTCACACTCCCTGACAGTGGCGGCGCCACTTAGCACATCACCACTCACACTCCCACAATTTGATTATAAATTCAAAATGGACAATGTGGGGTGGCATGATGGCTGGGTAATGCGATTGTTGTCTACGACCTGTTACGTCATTGCAACTGTACATTTGAGTATACGTAACACTAGTTTCAAAGAAAAAAAACGAACGTTATTATGTTCCTATACACATTTTCAAAGCTAACACTATCCACAATTGTAAGCAATTGAAATTGAGAGAATTGTTGCAAAACATGAGGAGTTTACCAAACGAAATAACGAAGTGCATAATCTGCACATCAAATGTAAGTTGTCGCAGTGGAGAAATGGTTAGTGGCGCCCCTGGTGGGGAGTTTGTTTGATTACTTGATTATCCAAGTTCCGTCACGTGGCGCCACAGTTTGTCGCTATCACAACGTAGGTACCAAATGTTGGGTTACCTTTGTGGGATCATGCCTCAGTTAGATTTCCTGGTGTGTTACGAATGTAGGGCTCAGTAATTTTAGATATGTGTAATTAAAAAAAATCATATCATCTGGCATAACAGCATTTGAGCAGACACATCGGCAAGTTTGCTGGTAGAACATGTTAGCAGTGTAACCGTGGATTTTTAGATGATTTAAATAGGCGGAAGGATTTTTGGCATTTTTTTCGCCACAAGGCACGTGTGCGTAGTAATTTATGCAGAAATTGTTAAATATTGACGGGTATGGCACGTTCAGCCGTTTTAAGAGAGTTCGAAATTTGTGATTTTGACAAAACTCAACCAGCATGTCAACGAGATGATGACAACGACAGGAAAGAAGTTTAAGAATTTTTGATTGTCCCGTTTTCTTATAATCGTGCAAAACGTTAACATGGTCACGAATGGGAAACGTAACAGTAGGCTGAACCCTTGTCTGACGTATTTTTTGACAGGTTTTTGACAGGGCTATGATTTAGCATTTAGGCTAAAGGTAGGGCCCACGGCTTCTGCAGATTACTAATGTGTCGGCCAACACTCTGACTGTCCGTGACAACCTGACGATCTAGTTTCAGGATATTCAAAATTAACTATTGGATTAGTTTACCGAACTCCAAACATAAACGAAGTGGATAACACAAAAATACAAAATGCTATAAAGGAAGTTAGTAAAGGGGAATGTATCATAATGGGACATTTTAATCATGGACACATACAATGGAAATCTCTAGAGAGTACAGGGGGTGAGGACCAACAATTTCTATTTTTAATTCAGGATAGCTTCCTTACTCAGCACTTGCTAGAACCAACTAGGGAAGATAATGTATTAGATATAATTTTGTCATCACAAAAAGAAATAGTGGATAATGTAAAAATACATGAACCATTGGGTAAAAGTGACCACAATCAAATACATTTTGACATCAATGTAAAATCAGAAAGTAAAAAAAAAAACGCAAAGAAGAAACTTCCACAAAGGTAACTATAAAGATATGAGAAAATACTTAGCAAAGCTAGATTGGAATAATATGCTGATGAATAAGACCGCAATTGAATGTTGGAATATTCTAAAATATGAAATTGAGAGTATCATCGATACATTTGTTCCCTTAAAAAAAACAAGGAAAACGGTCTAGAAAGAAACACTTGTCAAAAGAAGCTATTAGAAAAATAGTGTTTAAGATGAAGACTATACAAATTACTAAGAGGCACTTAACCTAGCTACAACTGAAATTAGAAAATCTAAAAGAACCTTTGAAAAAAAAATTAGCAGGTAATATAAAAAATTACAGCAAGAGTTTCTATGATTATGTAAGGAGTAAACAGAAAGTTCGAGATAAGGTCGGACCACTGGAAAACATAGAAAACACAGTTTACAGGATGAATGAGATAAATCAGTTAAATGGTCAGAAAAATGGCAAATGTTATTCAATTTTGAGAAGTGTAAATGCATACACGTAAGACATGGAAACATGGACGAAGAATATAAAATGGGGGATGCTGTACTAGGTAGAACAACACAAGAATTGTAATTGTACCCCTGTACAAAGCAATAGTTAAACAACATTTGGAATATTGTATTCAAGCATGGAGGCCGTATCGTAAAAAGGACATAGACAAGCTAGAAAGAATACAACGAAGAGCAACTAAAATGATTCCAGAACTGAGCGACCTTAGTTACGAAAGCCGCTTATTACTATGTGGTTTGACAACACTAGAGACCAGGAGACTAAGATGAGACCAAATAGAAATGTTTAAAATAGTGAACGGTTATGAGGATGTGTTGATAGGAATATGTCCTTCAAACTTAAAGAAGGCAGTAGAACCAGAGGACACAAAGCAGCATTAGTTAAGGAGCAGTGTAGGTTGGACATGAGAAAGTACTCTTTCTCACAGAGGGTGATGTATGGAAATGAATGGAACAAACTGCCAAATGATTGTGTTAATGCTAGTAGTGTGAATATGTTTAAAATAGATTGACAGATATCTGATAAGGGCGGGCTCCACATAAATGAGAAAATTGTTGGACTCTCGATAAGCCAATGGCTTCCTTGTCCATTTGCCATCTGGAACTTGTTGTTTGGGATGGCAATCTTGTTAAATTTTGATCTACAGCTAAGACCCGGTTTCCCCTCCATCGTACCCCTACACTGATCACGACTTGGTTTCTCCTTATTCGTGTTCATGCTTTATTTGTCGATTTCAGATTAAAATGAACACCCCGTTTTGAGAGTTTTTCAACTGCAACATGTTTAGAAATCAACCCAGAGCTTCCAACTTATTGTATCTGCGTTCGTATTTAACCTCTTACTGCTGTGTCGTATTTAACCTCTTACTGCTGTGTCGTATTTAACCTCTTACTGCTGTGTCGTATTTAACCTCTTACTGCTGTGTCGTATTTAACCTCTTACTGCTGTGTCGTATTTAACCTCTTACTGCTGTGTCGTCAAATGTAATTCCATGTCTTGTTAATTGTAATTTTCTTAGCTACATTTCGGGAAATACAATTGGCTGCTCTGTGTAATATTTAGAGAAACGGAAAGTGGATCGCCCAAAAAAACATTCACTGTTCTCCGTGAAAACGTAACACTGTCCTTTCACTAATCCTACTCCGTCTTCTCTGTGTCGTCTTCAATGATTTAATTGCCAGGTGTCTCAACCTCAGTCCTAATTTTTTGAGGGGCCAACGTCCCACAAAATGTGGGAAACCACTATCCACCAAACCCACCTCCCACCTAGTTTTGAGGCCAACCTCCCACCTCCCACTAATTTATAATATCTCCTTGGACATCCCCGGTCTGCAATCGATACGTACGGACAATTCAATCACATAATCCCGTCTCCGTCTCTTAATCCGGCTAGTCCCATACAGCACTAAAATAAATTGGCCAGGCTTTGAAAGCAGCAGAAGATCCAACCCCGATCAGCTCGGTTGTAAGGACGATGTGGTTGTAAGGACGATATTGTTATAAGGACGATATGGTTGTAAGACTAGTATGGTGCGGGCCCCTCGTTGAGACCTACTGTGTCTATCTGCTGGGCATTATCCCCGCTACTCCGGCCGTGGGATTTATTTCCAGCTCCATTCGCAAGCACGCGGACTGCAGTGCGTGGAGAGGAAACTTAAGGGTTCCACCCACTGTTACGTTTCCCAATGGCGACCATGCTAACGTTTTCATGATCATAAGAAAACAGGACCATCAACGATTCTGAAACTTCCTACCTGTCGTTGAAAGCATACCAAGGAGAGCAACTAAAATGATTCCAGAACTGAAAGACCTTAGTTATGAAGCCACACCCGTCAATGTTGACCAATTTCTGCATGAATTACTACGCACACGTGCCTTGTGGCGAAAAAATTGCCAAACATCTTTAACCTATTGAAATCATCTAAACACACACAGTTACACTGTCAACATGTTCTCCCAGCAAACTTGCCAATGTGCTTGTTCATATACAGTTATGTCAGATGATTTTTTTTAAATTACACATTTCTAAAATTAATGTGCCCTACATTCGTAGTAACACACTAACACACTAGGAAGTGTAACTGAGGCATGATCCCACAAAGGATCAGCCTACAGTTACATTTCCCATTGATGACCTTGTTAACGTTTTGCATGATTATAAGAAAACGGGACCATCTAAATTTCTGAAACTCTTTTAAAATGGCTGAACGTGTCATACCCGTTAATGTTGACCAATTTCTGCATGAATTACTACGCATTCGTGCCTTGTGGCGAAAAAATTGCCAAAAATTCTTCCGCCTATTAAAATCATCTAAACATCCACAGTTACACTGTCAACAAGTTCTACCAGCAAACATGGCAATGTCCCTGCTCAAAGGCACTTATGTAAGACAATATGACTTTTTTAAAACTTCCAACATTCAAACTTACTATGCCCTACATTCGTAATTCGTGTAACACACCAGGAAGTCTATCTGAGGCATTATCCCATAAGTTGATGTAAGGACGGAACGCTGGAGCGTAGTTAATGGACGCCGAGTCCGGTTTCAGCTGACTGAGCGCTGACGTAGCCACGGACGGCCTCTGCTGCGTTCCGGGTGATGACGTCGCTCCTGGAGCTCCATGGCGGGTAGTAAACAAAAGGCTGCCCAGGCCACACCACGAGACCGCCCGGGCCATTTCACGAGACCGCCCAGGCCACTTCACGAGACCGCCTGGCCCACTTGGGTCATCGAACCTCCGTCATCGAACTTGCTCACACAGTCTCCTACTTTGGGAAGTAGATATTCGTATTTTATGCCAATGTGTTACATCTCCCGCTTCTCCTTCTTTTTCAAACAATCTCCTCCTTCAATTCAACATATTATATAAAACGTGGATAAGGTGTGCATAAAATGACGTCCGTGAGAGCTTCATTAAAAATTAATTTTGTGGGAGGTGAGGAGACCCCCTTTCCACACCCTCCTTCGTTTATTTAATCTCCAGCAGGAGATTCTAACTTCATCCTAATTATTTAACGGGACCTGTTAGTACCTTGACTTGTTGTGACCTTGACCTGGTGGCACTTTGACCTGTTGTGACCTTGACCCGTTCATTGCCGCCTACGTGTTGACGAGACTACGATGAATCACGACATATGTTGACCGCCACGAACGTCAGTTTCCGAAATACATACCATATGTCCACAAAGTACTGTCATTTATAATGTCAATCAATGTTTGAGAACCTGATGTGTTAATAATACTTAGTAATGGAGATAAACATGAATTAAACCATCTTTAAATGAAGACTAACACTGTCTGACCAAGAAATACTATGTATGTATCCTGTCTTAAATAACCTTTTATCGCTATGATCAGTGCATTTCTTTTTTTGGCATTGTTAAATCAAATAAAAACGTAAGCTTTCAAGTGCGAATAGCCAACTCTCCTTGTTCCTCGGTCAATTTGTTTTGTCATCGACCTTAGCGTTTTCGTCAAATCCCACACTTATACTTTTGGGAAAATCAATATGGATAATGAATGCTCCCCGTCATTTGTCGCCCAAACGAACCGAATTGTTTTAGTCCACCCCATCAGTGACACGTGCATATATACCACTTCCATCAATGACACGTGCACATATGCCACCTTCATCGATGACACCTGCACATATACCACCCCCATAAATGACATGTGCACATATACCAACTCCATTAATGACACGGGCACATATTCTGCCAACCAGCATTCCCAAATTTAGACATGTAGCATAAGTACCATTACCTTGGAAACAAAATAATGAGCTTTCCCCAATTGAGAAAATCAGTTGAGAAACATGTCAACGCCACCTAGCGAGAATGCATATCAACTGCTTTTGCAAATAATCGTCTCCCTGTTGTGTGTTCTTGTGAATATACTTATGTATGAGCGCATCAACTAACCGTATAGTTGATTTAATTTCATTATAACAAATATATCGCCAGTGGAGGGAGTAAACTCGATTACTAGCTGTCCCATTAGAGTGATTACACCACAATACATACACTTCGTTGTGTCAATTACTGCGCTCGGGGTCAGCCGATGGAACACTTGCAGCAACACGCGATGTTGATGGCGACCTGATATACAATAACAGCTTGATGCCGGCAATCGATGCAGTGTCATTGTGTACTACCACACAGTATGATAATGTAATACAAACCAGGCCAACTTACGACTACTTTAGTATGCAGAAGCAAATAGATTTTCAAATGCGATTATCGTGCGCTATGTAGATTGTTTTATCTTCATTGAAGCATGTCTTTGCACGATATATCACGTTATTGTGACGAGGAGTTCAACACGATGCCCCGCCAATTGTCGCCCAAGCTCACGGCATTCTGTTTACGTACATAGGGCGTCTCTCGTCATTGGCCGTGTTTATGCTGTTAACCAGCCGCCCGAATTAAGTGCCTTTCATAAACTTATCTTTTCAAGATGCAATATATCTTAGAAAACGGCTACCGTTTCAAATATACTGGAGCTTTATTTGCTCACCGTGAACCCGGAAGTAAAATAATTATATGTCAGTATGTCAAGCGGAAATAGGTATCGGAATTGTGGTCTAGCTTCTGCTGGCTACCGTAGCAACACGTCTGCTGCAGCGCCGTCTGTTGGAAGACACATGTATTACAAGTAACTTGGAAGACCAAGTCTACCAAGCGTCGTTGTTACCCGGGAGTCCTTCGTCACCCGGGTTCTTGCACAGCCACATGATTTTTTTCAACATAAACCAATCAAATCCGAACATTAGGAACATATTCACGCAAATGCAATACTAACCAAACATATGCAAATGCAATACTAACAAAACGTATACAAATGCAATACTAACAAAACATATACAAATGCAATACTAACAAGACATATACAAATGCAATACTAACAAAACATATACTAATGCAATACTAACAACACGTATACAAATGCAATACTAACAACACGTATACAAATGCAATACTAACAAAACATATACAAATGCAATACTAACAAGACATATACAAATGCAATACTAACAAAACATATACAAATGCAATACTAACAACACGTATACAAATGCAATACTAACAAAACATATACATTGCAACACCCCATAATAGTTTTCCAAGAGTTAATGGCTTACTTTAATCGAAACAGATGTTTTAGTTGAAATGGTCACGTGACAGGAACGCGTCGAACACGACGAGGTGAATACATTAGGTCTGTCCAAAGTACATGACGTAATCAACCGAATAATTGGTTAACTCTGACCGCATTACTTAGGACGGCGATTAGTTGTCGACATTAATCAGATCAGCCGAAACGTTTCATCGATTGGTGCTTTGTGTTGTTCGCCGCCTGAAACGATCTCCGTCGGTTAACGAGGATTCAATGGCTGCGGTCGTTCATGTCGATAGCCAATGAGAGACGGTCATTGTTGCACTTTCTAGAGAAGTTGGAATGATTCAGGTCTGCCAGGGGGTGAAGTGTAAAGCGCTTTGAACAGTCCCACGGACTGGATACCCCGTTATATGATAACGTACCTGTCCATTGTCGTCAAGGCAGAAGACTAAACATGACTTGTGAAAGACAAACAGGAGGAAACGGGCGAGGCGAATGTCTGATTTGAAATTATGAACATGGCCGCGAAAAATCACAGCAAATCATCAGATATTTCTGTAAAACGATACATGCAGTCCATTAGGCTTCGGTGCTGAAACACAATGCGACTTAGTCGAGGCAATGCGCAGTCCAATTTTCTGTGCGTGAACTAAATAGATGTTGTCCTCGTAAGCATTGACCATGTTAATGTCTAAATCATCAGCAGTGTTATTATGTATCATCACGAATGATATCGTGTTGCACTACACATTTCTTATTTTCTCTGACCATGTCTGCGTATGACACCAACAACACTATCTGTGAAACGACCAAACACAATCATGTGAAGGAATTTAGGAAGAGAAAATAATTATTGATATGGATTGGGCACACACTTAGACAAATCGTTTGTAACATCACTGAACAGCCCCCACACTGAACAACCCCCCCACACTGAACCCACGGAGAAGAGAAGGAGAGGACGCCTTCGAAACACTGTCGTCGTCACCTTGAAGATGACATGAAGATGATGGGTTACCCTTGAACTCATGAAGACGGCCCAACACAGGACCCACTGTAGAGCTTTCGTCGATGGTCTATAAGTAAGTAGGGCCTAAGTAAGTGAATGCGTGAGTGAGTGATTGTGTGAGTGAGTAAGTGAGTGAGTGATTGTTTGAGTGAGTAAGTGAGTGAGTGAGTGATTGTTTGAGTGAGTAAGTGAGTGAGTGAGTGATTGTTTGAGTGAGTAAGTGAGTGAGTTATTGTTTGAGTGAGTAAGTGAATGAGTGAGTGATTGTTTGAGTGAGTAAGTGAGTGAGTGATTGTTTGACTGAGTAAGTGAGTGAGTGATTGTGTGAGTGAGTGATTGTTTGAATGAGTAGGTGAGTAAGTGAGTGATTGTTTGAGTGAGTAAGTGAGTGAGTAAGTGATTGGTCGAGTGAGTAAGTGAGTGAGTGAGTGATTGTGTGAGTGAGTAAATGAGTGATTGAGTGATTGTGTGAGTGAGTGAGTGAGTGAGTGATTATGTGAGTGGGTGAGTGAGTGAGTAAGTGAATAATAAACGAGAAAAGACGAGCGCGACGAAACAGTCTAACAGAGAAGACTAACATTGATGCATTCCCCAAAATCGTGCAAGGACGGAACTGATCGTCAGAACGCAGAGGCTGGTGTATATAAAATGGCGCGTATATTCCAGTGAACTGGGTAAGCACGTAAATACTATCGTACTCCCACGTTGCGCGATAGTGGCATTTTGATTAAGTATGGACAAAATGATGCGACCTTGTTGATGATATGTCAACTTTCTTTATCTCCGAGAAACAATAAAACTCGTTCAAAGTAAAAAGGGTTCGGAAAATGTCACACAGAAATAGTTGAACCAAAATTACAACCTTGCATCATTCACTGAAATGGCCCGTTGTTTTCAAATATCTTTTCCATTTTCCTACCGTTCTATTGGGTGTCAGACGTGCACGACAGTCCCATTATTTCAAATCATTCTCCTCGACATTCGTTGATATATGTAAGGCTGGTTGCAAGAGGCAAAATAAGATGCGATGACAAGACTACGAGATGGCACCTCTTTATTCACTTGACTTTGACAACATATAGACGCACGCAAACAAGCACACACGCACGCACGCATGCACGCACGCACGCATACACACAAACACATACGCACACAAACAGATAATATCATACATACATACATACATACATACATACATACATACATACATACATACATACATACAAACAAACATATATACATACATACATACATACAAACATACATGCAACATACATACATACATACATACATACATACATACATACATACATACATACATACATACATACATTAAAAAGTACATCTATGAAATGTATATAGTCTTCCTGTAGGAAAGTGACGAACATTGAGGAACTCGATGAGTTGAAGTGATATGATAAAATTCAGTTTACGAGAACACGAATACTAAAACGTCACGACTCGTATTACTGGTTCATATTAAATCATTGAAGATGTTCATTGTACGACTCGTATCACTGGTTCGTATTAAATCATTGAAGATGTTCATTGTACGACTCGTATCACTGGTTCGTATTAAATCATTGAAGATGTTCATTGTACGACTCGTATCACTGGTTCGTATTAAATCATTGAAGATGTTCATTGTACGACTCGTATCACTGGTTCGTATTAAATCATTGAAGATGTTCATTGTACGACTCGTATCACTGGTTCGTATTAAATCATTGAAGATGTTCATTGTACGACTCGTATCACTGGTTCGTATTAAATCATTGAAGATGTTCATTGTACGACTCGTATCACTGGTTCGTATTAAATCATTGAAGATGTTCATTGTACGACTCGTATCACTGGTTCGTATTAAATCATTGAGGATGTTCATTGTAAGACTCGTATCACTGGTTCGTATTAAATCATTGAAGATGTTCATTGTACGACTCGTATCACAGGTTCGTATTAAATCATTGAGGATGTTCATTGTACGACTCGTATCACTGGTTCGTATTAAATCATTGAAGATGTTCATTGTACGACTCGTATCACTGGTTCGTATTAAATCATTGAAGATGTTCATTGTACGACTCGTATCACTGGTTCGTATTAAATCATTTAAGATGTTCATTGTACGACTCGTATCACAGGTTCGTATTAAATCATTGAAGATGTTCATTGTACGACTCGTATCACTGGTTCGTATTAAATCATTGAAGATGTTCATTGTACGACTCGTATCACTGGTTCGTATTAAAGCATTGAAGATGTTCATTGTACGACTCGTATCACTGGTTCGTATTAAATCATTTAAGATGTTCATTGTACGACTCGTATCACAGGTTCGTATTAAATCATTGAAGATGTTCATTGTACGACTCGTATCACTGGCTCGTATTAAATCATTGAAGATGTTCATTGTACGACTCGTATCACTGGTTCGTATTAAATCATTGAAGATGTTCATTGTACGACTCGTATCACTGGTTCGTATTAAATCATTGAAGATGTTCATTGTACGACTCGTATCACTGGTTCGTATTAAATCATTTAAGATGTTCATTGTACGACTCGTATCGCAGGTTCGTATTAAATCATTGAAGATGTTCATTGTACGACTCGTATCACTGGTTCGTATTAAATCATTTAAGATGTTCATTGTACGACTCGTATCGCAGGTTCGTATTAAATCATTGAAGATGTTCATTGTACGACTCGTATCACTGGTTCGTATTAAATCATTTAAGATGTTCATTGTACGACTCGTATCACTGGTTCGTATTAAATCATTGAAGATGTTCATTGTACGACTCATATCACTGGCTCGTATTAAATCATTGAGGATGTTCATGGTACTTTAACACGGTGGTCTGTAATTGCAAATTGTGAACAATTAGTGCGTCGACATGTCGTCTTAGACTGAATTCTTGCATAATGGACGATTAGTTATCAGTGCGAATTGAGTTTAACGAAAATGAATTAGCTATTTGCTGCTCCCCCGGCTATCAACACATTGATTATTCCATGAGCTGATTAGCCCAATCAATCTGACATAGTGATTAGTAGAATCTGTGGGCCGGCCTCCCCCACTCTGCACGTGGCAGTTAGCGGGCCACGACGTCACGCAGCAAGTGTTCTCCGGCGCGTGAGTCGGTCGCAAGAAGAGACAAGGCTCCTCAGAAACGTCACGAACTTCGTGTGAATTCAGCAGGATGGAACTTGACCAATTGAAGAATTAGTTCATACTTTATAGGGCGTTCAGAAAAACAACGTCTCTGACGAAGAGTATTTATTAAACAGGCAAGTATTATATGTCATTTGTCAATTGTTTCGTTGACGTCTACGTGGCAGAAAGTCACATTAGGAAACAGAACTGATGCAGTTTCTTCTGTGAAAACTGATGTTTTAATATATTTATCTAGTTACTCACACTAATGCATGAGTAATATGAAAATGACAACGGAATTAAATTATGTGCACGTATATACATTTATATGCACGTATATACATTTTGTAATCTGTCTTTGAAGGAGTGACAAATGTCTTCCGAACCTATTTGTCCGGCGAATGATTCAGTCTTTTTCATAGCCCAACCGTCGTGCCACGCTCGAGACTAGCGACTTAATTAATTGTATCGTCAGCTTTAGCCCGATCTCTGTTGACTTCCAAATGTCAATTAGTTGAAGTGTGACACCTCTGCCGATAGCCAGTCGAACCCGTACATCTTGTGTGCTGTTGCTTTCAATGTTGATTAGTGAGCCAAGATATTTGAAATAGCTTGACTGATTGATTTGCTTGCCACCGACGTTGATGGGTTGATCGTCATCATTTGAAGCCATGATATTCGTCTTGGTTGCACTGATTTTCAGGTCAAAATGAAGAAAACAAATTTCTAGTTCAGTTGGTTGTTGTATAAGTTCTTCTCTCGATCTGGAGATCAATGTCGTATCATCTGTGTAGCGTAAATTCTACCCAACCCGGCCTCCGATGACACAACCGGATCGTTCTTTCAACTGAGCGTCGACCACGCGCATGATCGTCTCACCACAGACATTTAACAACACCGCGGAGAGAATGCACCTCTGCCGTACACATTTTTCAAGCCGGGAACTGTCTCTATGTGTACTGTCAACACGTATAACACCTGTATCTGTACTGGACAACTTCTCGACCAACCATACCAGGTGCTGTGATACCCCAAATTCGATCAATGACTTCCATAGACTTCCAAAGCGTGTTATAAATCGGTGTCAAAAGCCTTTGCATAGTCTACGAACATGATCCATATTTGTCCATCCTGCACTTTTGTTGTCTTTTCGATTGTTTCTCAGCGTCAAGATCGCATCAGTTGTTCCTTTGTCGTTGACAAATCCGTATTGTAATACGACATACGTTGTCGAATGATCTCAAGCAGGGCTTTAGCGGGTATGAATTATAAGGCTGATTGTGCGATGTTTCTTATAGTTTTGAGTCCCTTGTATTTTCGGTAATGTAATAAATTCTGACTGAACCCAATCTGACTGAACCCAAGCCAGTTTCACCTATTTCCCGAATATGATCGATGATGCTCTTTAGCACCATAATTGTGGTTTCGCCGCCTGCTTTGAGCATTTCAACGGGAATGCCATATATTTATACACGTTTTTATGAAAGTTACTGATGTCTAGTAGTGAGTAAATTGGCGATTTTCGTCGAGCTGAAATGTGCGCTTCGTCATCAGGGGCAATAATACGTGGCTTGCAGTGTTTTTCACGGGAACAGACATGCTCCAACTTGGAGATGACGGACAGTTTCAGGCGACTTACGATTGCAGCATTATCGAGATATATCTACTGGAGCTGTTTGATTGCCATATTATATTTCTAAATAATTGTTTTATTTGTATAATGGATAGAATAAATATCCTTGCACTTTGTGACAGATTCGTCGATGTTGCAATGCAGGTATCGCACAATATGTGTCCTCGTGGCATAATTTCCAGCAATGTTTGGCTTTTGATGTTCGTGGACCTGGTTGGAGGCTGGCCACGGGAAACAATAAAGGAGATGGCGGACAGTATAACTCACAGCTATGAGTTCTGCCAGACAGTCCGTTCTAGCGAAACAACGACGACCATCCTGGAAGTCAAGGCTGGTCAAGGGAAAGGTCCATGCGACAATAAAGGAGAAGGCGGACAGGATAATAACACACAGCTATGAGTTCTGCCAGACAGTCCGTTCTAGCGAAACAACGACGACCATCCTGGAAGGCAAGGCTGGTCAAGGGAAAGGTCCATGGGACAATAAAGGAGAAGGCGGACAGGATAATAACACACAGCTATGAGTTCTGCCAGACAGTCCGTTCTAGCGAAACAACGACGACCATCCTGGAAGGCAAGGCTGGTCAAGGGAAAGGTCCATGCGACAATAAAGGAGAAGGCGGACAGGATAATAACACACAGCTATGAGTTCTGCCAGACAGTCCGTTCTAGCGAAACAACGACGACCATCCTGGAAGGCAAGGCTGGTCAAGGGAAAGGTCCATGGGACAATAAAGGAGAAGGCGGACAGGATAATAACACACAGCTATGAGTTCTGCCTGGCAGTCCGTTCTAGCGAAACAACAACTAAATACCACCCACGCTGTGGTCCAAAGACAACTCCTGAATATATATACCACGTCCCGCTTCAAAAGTACAGTATTGACGAGGGCGTGGATGACGAGGGCGTGGATGACACTATGTAATAGAATAAAGTTCGATCAGTTCTGAGGTGCATTTCTTTCATGTGGCTGGCACTATGTAATGATACATATTGGATCATAACTACACTAAATCACGTTTGACTATTACATAATGATTTTTTACACCATGACATTGACAATTCACCAACTCACTGCAATGCATACATGAGGTTTCCATAGGTTGGTATCCATAATAAGAATATGATACAATCACGAAAGGAACATGCACACATTGTTTACCTATTCAGGTACGTATACAAAAGACGCTCCAGCGAGGTGAAACTTGAAAGTCTCCCAAGTAATATACGCTATTCTACTGGAAATTATATTATGTGAAACTGTACGTCTGCATGTCTAAACTTTCTACAAACTGATAACTACAGTGTAAAACAGTTGAACAGTTGAAAAGCCGAAGTTATGTACTTCTCAATGAATGCATTTAAAAATTATAACATACCTTTCCCTTTTAATGGCATCTTATAATATAACGTCACGTTTAAAAAACATCACAATCGGACAGTGCAAATGACTTCAACGATATCCCAAACAGAGACAACGTTTGACAAATATGTCTGTCAAATGTATTATTGTATGTGTATAGAAAGTGAAATATCACAATATATACATACGTACATACATGCATGCATGTATGTATGTATGAATATATGTATGTATATATGTATGTATGTATGTATGTATGTATGTGTGTTTATGTGTATGTTATAATACAGTTTAACATTTAAGTCTACTCGTTCTGATTCACGTAATGTACACTACCATGTACACCACCTTGTACACCACCTTGTGCACCACCTTGTACACCACCTTGTACACCACCTTGTACACCACATTGTACACCACCTCGTGCACCACCTTGTACACCACCTTGGGCACCACCTTGCAATCACGTCTCATAAATATAGATACCTGATCCCAAACAAAATCCCGGAATACCTGTTCATCCGGGAGTGTTAGTCTTGCTAATCCTTTCAACAGCCTCGCGCAGCGTTGTCAGATTTCTAATACTTAAAAGAGACTAATTCAGACCATCACTATTTACCTAGCACTCTCTCTAGATTCACACCAGAGTCCGCACTTAGAATCTCTTGTGGTGCTCTTAGGACGACCAAGTTTCAGGTGTTGAAATGAAGCGGTGCTACAGCTGCCAACTATAACACCTACTGCCTGTGTACACACGCTACGTTGCAGCAGGCGGAGGCGCCTGGCGGAACATCTGTGGGATGCAAGTGTACTTGGCGTGATGATGATAAACTATATTTACGTCTTAAGAAATTGATTTCGTCAATAGTCATCTTCTTAAGAGTGTACTCGTTCTAGCTTTGCAAATATTCATCTTCTTAAGATTATAACCATTCTAGCTTCGCTAATGTTCCGCATCTCAAGAATTTACTCATTCTAGCTTCGTCAATGTTCCTCGTCTTAAGAATGTACTCATTCTAGCTTCGCTAATGTTCCGCATCTCAAGAATTTACTCATTCTAGCTTCGTCTATGTTCCTCGTCTTCAGAATATACTCATTATAGCTTCGCTAATGTTCCTCATCTTAAGAATGTACTCGTTCTAGCGTCATCGTCAATATTTATCGTCTTAAGAATGCACCCATCTTATGTTCATCAATGCTGCTCATCTTAAGAATGCAGTAATTCTAACAAAGGACGTGATATGATTGGAACAACGTTTTCTTTTGGAAGCAATCATATCAATTATCGTTGAGCAAATCTACTCGGGCCAGTTGATCTCCAGTCATGCCGCAATGTCACGTGATCGTGTTGATTCAGTGCACGTGTTCTTCACATCGGTTTGTATTACGTCCTTTTCTAATTGGGTCAGCCTAACTCCAGCGGGCTGATCATGTCCTGCGTCTACCGGGCAATATATTTTTAGATGATATCACTTATCATCTTTCGATATATCTCGTCTTCCTTTGTGGTTACATGTTGACATTTTGACAGTTTGAAGCTTATCTGCCAAATGGGTTTTCGCTGTGATCGCGAATTTATTTTGGTACTGTGTAAGTAAACATAATTGGTATTGTGTAAGTAAACACTATTGGTATTGTCTAAGTAAACATAATTGGTATTGTGTAAGTAAACACTATTGGTATTGTCTAAGTAAACATAATTGGTATTAAACATAATTCAAAATGTATATTCTATGACATTTAAGGACCGTCCCTACTCTACATGTTCTTGCCGAATATGAAGATCATCCCCGCCCCGCTTTTATTGCGAGAGCGTGCGTTGAAATAAGAATGAAAGGTCGGAAGTATTCATACTGAATACATATGCAGACTGCATTTTGTAAATCTGATGACGGAGTATTGGAGTAACTGCCTAATGACTGAACTTGCCTTCACGATGACTTGTCATGGGGCACAAACACATTTATTGTCAACATGAGTTTAATACGAATCAATTACCGCCAAATGAACTGCGCGAATAAAGAATTTAGATTGCTTCTGCCGACGTGGGATGTCGGCTCCGATGGCAGTATTTATTGAGCCGTCTCGCACTGATGACAGGCCTCGAGTAGACCCGTCTTCCGATCATTCTTCCGCATATCGAATTTACGATTGAAGACGCACAAAGGTATCGCCTTGCGCGGAATGTGATCGTCACATGTAATTGATTGGCCGGCTATTTATTACTCCAAGCTATCTACTATTTATTACTCCAAGCTATCTACTATGTGGTGAGAGACTGTGCGTCATAATATTAAGTTCCTTCTTCTTGTATAATCTTCTTTTCGTAATTTAAACTGTTTCTTTTGTCTTTTTCACGGTGACATGCTTTTCAGATTGATGCGTGTGAAATAGGAATATACAACATACAATATACAATATACCACACACTACAGCTTATCGACTAGCCACTATGTTACGTGTTAGTAGCTACGCAAGCTTCATACCACATTTTTCGATAGTGGCCATGGTGACGTTTGGAGCGATTATAGAACAACAATCACATAACAAATGCCGGTCTTGGTCTGTCACAAATGGGCTTTGGTCATAATTTATAATTGTGTGTATATCAGTGTGTTGGAAACGTTTGCAATATTTCATACAAGCTGTATAAATTGAACTGTATACATGGAACTGTATACATGGAACTATATACATGGAACTGTATACATGGAACTGTATACATGGAACTGTATACATGGAACTGTATACATGTGGCCCACGTCGTAAGAATGACGTCGACGAATGCAAGAGAATAACGAAGCTGATTCCAAAATTGAGAAACCATAGGAACGATAAACTATAGATAGAAGTTTAAAAAATATTAAATGGTAATGAAGATATTGATAAAACTATTTTGTAGTAGGTTGTGTATGAGAAAGTACTCCTTCTCACATAGGACAATAACTGAATAGAACAAAATTATGCAGTGATTGTGTTGATGCGAGCAGTGTGAATATGTTTAAAAAATATTATTGATATAACTATGATTTTCAAACTTATAGAAGGTGGCAAAACTAGAGACCTCGAAGTAGAATTAGTAAAGGATCAGTCTAGGTTGGACCCCGAACATAAGTTACTTCACCTTTTATCAGGGAGCTTGGAACCCCGTGGAGCTCCTTGATGGGTCGAGGGAGCTCCTTGGTGGGTCGTATGAACTCCTTCGGAGTCCAGGGAGGTCCTTGGCCGTAGTGATACGGGCCCCTGTGGTTTAATTTCCCGACAGAAGTGTCGCTCCCTGCGAGTCACGTGTGGTCAACGATATACGCGTCATTGACGTAGTCGGGGGTGCACATCTGATGACGTCATGATGACCGATACTGCCAGCAGCAATATCGTGGATGGCGGAGGCAATTGAATATGTACTGTAAGGTGCATCATTAGTATTCATTACTTCATAAGAAAGGTCGTGATTGCACAGCGCATGGAATGGCGCCATTCGGCCCTTGCGTGTGGCCCCAGGTGTTATAGGTGCTGTCGATTCTGGCCTTGAGAAGTCAGGTTGCTAACACTTGCGTGTGGCCCCAGGTGTTGTAGTTGCTGTTGATTCTGGCCGTGAGAAGCCAGGCTGTTAACACTTGCGCGTGGCCCCAGGTGTTATAGGTGCTGTCGATTCTGGCCGTGAGAAGTCAGACTGTTAACACTTGCGCGTGGCCCCAGGTGTTATAGGTGTTGTCGATCCTGGCCGTGAGAAGCCAGACCGTTAACACTTGCGCGTGGCCCCAGGTGTTATAGGTGTTGTCGATCCTGGCCGTGAGAAGCCAGGTTGTTAACACACAATGGCTAAGATTAACATCACCTTCTTTTCCTGCTGGACCGGACAAGTAGAACCAATTACATTAGCAAAGTATTATCATGTCACGTGTGCCATCCATGACCAGTAGAATCACTTGCAGATGTTCATATTACGTTATATCTCTCAATGAGTACCGTGTAGTTAAACATGTCCTGTCCATGCGTAGTGATGTGTATGCCTATGTAAAACGCAACATAACCACGTCCACTCGCATTCTAAGTGACCTTTCTGTATACACATCATCCACTGTCGCCTGGGGTCGGTTAACTGTTCTATTAGGTCACCTAGATGGAGTCTCATGATATTTAATTTATTTTGAATGTCCTAAATGGATTAATTATACGCATTTGTTTGTAATAAATGCACATTTTATAGAGAACATATAGATTAGTAGCACACTGCAATTACATGCTAAAATTGCTGATGAATGTTCGTGGTTCAAACTATTATTGCTGCGATGGCCGCTATAATGGTTTCAGATTTCTAATTTGCGCCCTGATATCAATGTGGCCTGATATTTATGTTCCCTGATATCAATGTACATATAGTCATTGTAAACACCCTTGAACAGAGTTGTACTTTGGTTATGAGTGTAAAAATAAAGTGCATTATTATTATTAATGTGGCCTGATATAAATGTTCCATGACATCAATGTGCCCTGACATCAATGAGGCCTGATATCACTGTGGCAATACAACACGATGTCGATGAACGTATATTCTATACACGGCGCATTTGAATGCGAAAGTGACCTACGCGTGTGGCTTCAACATCGACGTAACTGCTCTCATTTGCAGATAGTTAAGTGTGTTTCGGGACAGAACCCATCAAGAACACACCTGAAACTGAATCGCGGTGCCGTCAGACACTGCGCGCACTCGCGTCAGCGTGCACGCTTGTAGACACGCGTAAACACACTCGTAGAAAGTGTGTAGATGGAACAACGCTCTGCAACGCTCTACGTGGCGGGATGTCCACTACACGCAAACATGCCAGAGCACCGCCTACTTTGGCTGTCATAGAGCGGTCGATGCAGCGAGCGTGTGATCGCTGGCCATTATCGTATCAGAATTGATTTATGCTGCGAGAGCTTACACTCCGCGATTACGTCAGTGCCGCTCACTTTGCCGGTAGCCGGCGGGCGGTGAACGTCTCTCTCGCTGACCAGAGCTGACCGACGTAGTCTCGCGGGACCGAGTCACTAGCGACGGACAATTGCCGTGATATGACCAGCTGAGTCTCTGTGTGGCTTAAAGAATTCTCATAAATAAAGTATTGCCTCTTGTGCCAGCGAAATATGAGATCCGTGAAGACAGGCCGATGGACGCGTACACGCGACTGTCTGTTTGCGTATGTCTTGTGCTGACCACTGACACGAAACACACGTTGGGGAGCCAAGTGATGTGAAACGTTCACTACAACCTCAGTGACCCGCCACTCAGATCTGCATTACGTCCACCACATTGAGAAAGCTAGACGGTATATCCGAAGACTTCATAGACGACAGCAAAGATCAGCGGCGATTGCTGGCCAGGTAGCAACACGCCAAGTGTGTACTGCTGGTACAGTAGCTAATATTGAACACAGTCATTATATTTAGCTGGAGGCTGCTATGAGATGTGACAGTGAGAAGGGCAAGCGCAGAGACAAACTGGCGTTTTGTGCAGGCGACGCAGGAGATAGTGGTAGGCCGGCGTCATTGCGCACTAACGGAAGACGGTTATAGCGAGCACCTTCGTCTCCTGTGAACGTTAACTAGAGGTGTTTCCTGTTGTGGACGTATTGCGTGCGACGTCCACGTGAAAGACAATGGCCGCCATGACACACTGCGCATGTGACAAGCAGCAATCCATAAACATGTGATCTACGTAAGTAAGAAGGTCACATTTGCTTACAATAACTATGACTAATATTAGCTAAGTTTTCTCAGACGAGTCTATCGTTCATGTTGCGCAAGTAACCATTATTAAATAAACATAATATTGCATATATATATATATATATATATATATATATATATATATATATATATATATATATATATATATATATATATATATATATATATATATATATATATATATATATATATATATATATATATATATATATATATATATATATATATATATATATATATATATATATATATATATATATATATATATATATATATATATATATATTATATTATTCATATTCGCTATAATAAGGATTTGATACAACGCCCATCAGTTTTACAGGACTTCCTTTCTTTTGTGTGTTGTGTGAAATATAACGCATAGTGGACAACTGTTTGAAACAACTTTCACGTGTCTGCTGTATTTCTGCTCTACTACACCCATTACCGTGGCTGCTTGTTATTTACACATTACTTGTGTTGTAAGTAGATATCCGTTAATCATTACAATATCACATGTGGTTTCTGTCGTGGTCATGGCGCCATGTTAGAGACCATTTATTTGGTCTATGACGCAACAGAACTACGCAAAGACAATAAAGAAAATAAAATACTTTGATTTCCAACTAGATTCAAAAGGTTTTTCTGGAAAGTTTACGATTAAAACCAGTCATCATTATTCGAGTTTGAAAACATACGACAAGAAGTCAGTGCTACCATCTGTCATGTATTTGTTATGTAGACATATTGGAGATGTGAAACGGATTATTGTAAATAATCCTTGTATTGAACGAATACAGTCATATCGGAGATGTATAACGTATCGTTGTAGGTACATGTTATATAGAACGATGACAGAGACATCGGAGATGTGCAGCATATTATTGTAGATACTTGTTATGTAGAACGATGATAAACATATTGGAGATGTGTAACGTATTATTGTAGATACTTGTTATATAGAACGATGATAAACATATTGGAGATGTGTAACGTATTATTGTAGATACTTGTTATGTAGAACGATGACAAACATATTGGAAATGTGTAACGTATTATTGTAGATACGTGCTATGTAGAACCATGGCGGAGATATAAAATATTATTGATATGTTCAGCTAGGGTGGAATGTGTTCAGCTAGGAAGGAATGCGTTCAGCTAGGGAGGAATGTGTTCAGCTAGGAAGGAATGTGTTCAGCTAGGGAGGAATGTGCTCAGCTAGGGAGGAATGTGTTCAGCTAGGAAGGAATGTGTTCAGCTAGGGAGGAATGTGCTCAGCTAGGGAGGAATGTGTACAGCTAGGGAGGAACGAGCAAGCTGTGTGCTCTCGCTTAACTTCGAATGGGGATAGACCGCTAGTGTGACTGATGTCTACCGGAATGGATGTTAAACACACTATGTAGTTCCCTAGATGTTCACAGATAACGTATTGGTCAGTAATTAACTGGATATTTGGCTTTCTGACAAAACCTGAAAGCGATAAAGGTGAAGTCGACCAGACTGTCAAAACCCAACCGTTTAAAAGGGTAGATTGGGTAAAGTGTTCACAGGGATGCGTCGAAGGGATGCGTGTACGGGAAGTTGGGAAATAATCGATCAGTTAATATCACTAGCGTTTTAACAAGTTATTACCACATTACCACGAAAGCAACAAGCTGTAGCTGAAACGTGGACAAGGAGGTCATTGGCTAGTCTACATTTTTTACCTTTTTTATACTGATATTTAGGGGCCTGGTGATGCCATCAAACAATTAAAAGTGGCCCAAAGCATAAGCTTAGCAAACATTGCACTAAAAGCGAGATAAAACAAGGATGGATCAATAAAAACGGTAGGGCCTATCAGATACACCATCTGACTAGGCGTGGCGTTCATCCACACTTTATGGGCTCGGGCCCCGCAGGCTGCTAATTCGCAGGTCACTATTTCCCAGCCAGGCATTCACCTACGCTCAACACCATGACAACCACGTGTAGACCGTCCCTGTCAGATATAATGTATTACGGCAATGGCTATTACAACGCATCATTGTAGACTTCACAATATCAGCTCTCCGTTGTAATTATGCAGACAAGGAACCAATCGAATGTTCCTACGGTTTGGACATAGACTACATCTAAGCATTTTGTACTTCAGCGCGCTGTTTCAACTTGCGAACATGGCAAAGACGTTCTATGTATATGATGTTGGTAAATTATGTTTTTCAATGGACAAATAGTTCGAGTGAGAACGTCTGTGAACAGCATAAGGTAGCCGTCAGTTTCAAACTGTGCTTGGCTGTAAAATAAAGTGCGATTGTTTAGGTGACGTTAACTGTACTCACAAGGTGACGTTAACTGTGCTCACAAGGTGACGTTAGCTGTACTCACAAGGTGACGTTAACTATACTCACAAGGTGACGTTAACTGTACTCACAAGGTGACGTTAGCTGTACTCACAAGGTGACGTTAACTGTACTCACAAGGTGACATTAGCTGTACTCACAAGGTGACGATAGCTGTACTCACCAGGTGACGTTAGCTGTACTCACAAGGTGACGTTAACTGTACTCACAAGGTGACATTAGCTGTACTCACAAGGTGACGTTAGCTGTACTCACAAGGTGACGTCAGCTGTACTCACAATGTGACGTTAGTTGTACTCACAAGGTGACGTTAGCTGTACTCACAAGGTGACGTTAGCTGTACTCACAAGCGATGAAAATGTCCTAAGCAGGGACTGATATTTTCACTGATAATCAAGTGAAATATTAATTATTTAGCTAATTGAATTTCTGGGTGTTCTTTGTGTTCCTAAAATGTGTTCTTTTCGGGCCAGCACCTCAGAACTCGATCCCAAGATGTTCAGTGCTTGGTCAGGAACGAGGATCATTTGTTCAATATCACTACTCTAACATAATATATGATTGCCTCAAACCTAACCGCCAGAGTACATTCGCCGAGTTACATCGTGTACCAGAGCTGGCTGGCTTCCGTCCAGACACGTCCTGGATTTTGTTCCCTTCTATATACACACTGCAACTAAACATCACTACAGGCATAACATGTTTTATCTATGACCATGGTCTATGCATCGCTGTTTAAGCCATGGACGTTAAAAAAGAAGCTTCATCGCTCGATTGCGGATTGGGCTTCCCGACTACTAAAACAAGAACTATCTTGCGAAGACGCAAGAGGTTATATACACCTTCGAAACAATAAAGTCAACCTACACTAATACATCGTTTGGAATCGGTTATCGCTTGACTCGAACACTTCAGAGGCACTGCTTGCCTCGAACACTACAGAGGCACTGCTTGCCTCGAACACTACAGAGGCACTGCTTGCCTCGAACACTACAGATGCACTGCTTGCCTCGAACACTACAGAGGCACTGTTTGCCTCGAACACTACAGAGGCACTGCTTGCATCGAACACTACAGAGGCAATGCTTGCCTCGAACACTACAGAGGCACTGCTTGCCTCGAACACTAGAGAGGCACTGCTTGCCTCGAACACTACAGAGGCACTGCTTGCCTCGAACACTACAGAGGCACTGCTTGCCTCGAACACTACAGAGGCACTGCTTGTTCGAACACTACAGAGAACACTAAATGCACACGTTGCTTGCAAACTCAAAGTGGGAAACAATCCAGCAACGCCGCGCATCATTGCTAAAATGAACGCTCGATCTGGCAAATTCAAGTAGTTGGACACTGCATTAAATGGATGCTGCTGTTGAGTGAGCGGATGCCTTGAACCAACATATTTGAATAGTTTGTATTTTGTTGCCAGGGATTACTGCACTAGATACAGGGAGAACACACGCACACGCACACACATACGCACACGCACATGCACAAACACACGCACAAGCACAATACTTGGTGTTAATACAGCGATCAGTTGTGTGGGAGGCAGAAGCGGAACAACACATATCAAACGGTCACTCGAATCGATATGTGAACACTCGCGTCTGGTCAACCTGAGTCCACCAACACTTTCCCAATCGGGGCGGACTCTGACTCCCATAGCTGGAGATACTCGGGACATCGACACACGCGACAATTTTGAGAGAGAGACATGGACCATCTACTGCAATGAGACACAGACATGGACCATCTACTGCAGTGAGACACAGACATGGACCATCTACTGCAGCGAGACACATACATGGACCATCTACTGCAATGAGACCGAAACATGGACCATCTACTGCAGTGAGACACAGACATGGACCATCTACTGCAGTTAGACACAGACATGGACCATCTACTGCAGTGAGACACAGACATGGACCATCTACTGCAGCGAGACACATACATGGACCATCTACTGCAGTGAGACCGAAACATGGACCATCTACTGCAGTGAGACACATACATGGACCATCTACTGCAGTGAGACACATACATGGACCATCAACTGCAGTTAGACACAGACATGGACCATCTACTGCAGTGAGACACATACATGGACCATCTACTGCAGTTAGACACAGACATGGACCATCTACTGCAGTGAGACACATACATGGACCATCTACTGCAGTGAGACACATACATGGACCATCTACTGCAGTGAGACACATACATGGACCATCTACCGCAGTGAGACACATACATGGACCATATACTGCAGTGAGACACAGACATGGACCATATACTGCAGTGAGACACATACATGGACCATCTACTGCAGTGAGACACATACATGGACCATCTACCGCAGTGAGACACATACATGGACCATCTACCGCAGTGAGACACATACATGGACCATATACTGCAGTGAGACACATACATGGACCATCTACCGCAGTGAGACACATACATGGACCATCTACCGCAGTGAGACACATACATTGATCCATCTACTGCAGTGAGACACATACATGGACCATCTACTGCAGTGAGACACATACATGGACCATCAACTGCAGTTAGACACAGACATGGACCATCTACTGCAGTGAGACAAATCAAGATTTTATGTTGAGTTTTCAGGTTGAAGTATGTGTAGGAAAATGCATTTGGGGAAGAATGGCACCTTTGCATGGAGTTCAGCTATTGATCCGCACTCAGTAAGTTAGACACATATTGTTGTTATTACAAACGCATGACAATAGCGATATCAGGGCTGTGTAACGGCTGGTGGTCGCTCGACCGCGTAGTGAGTTGTTGATATAATACAGCGTGTGGATCGGGATGGTTTTCAACTGAATACACGTCGCGTGTTACAAGGATAACCGAGAAGCGTGGAATAAGAGTGACTTTGGAAACAACCTGGGAATATAGGTAGTTATCAGAACCGCTTCGTTCATAGGCAGGCTGAATGTATCGCGCGGAAGTCTCTTCACCTGTCGTCTTCGTAGACTATGACTTTGTGTTTGCTCATAGAACTCTTATTCGACATCTCTTCACGACACGATAGCTGACTGACAGACAGTGGGACTCCGCCATACGTCACCTCGGCGGACAGACTGACACAGATAATGGGACTTTGCCATCCGTTACGGCGGCGGTCAGACTGACCCAGACAGTGAGACTCCGCCATCTGTCAAGGCGACGGACAGACTGACACAGACAGTGGGACTCCGCCATCTGTCAAGGCGACTGACATACTGACACAGGCAGTGGGACTCCGCCATATGTCAAAGCGACGGACAGACTGACACAAGCAGTGGGTCTCCGCCATCTGTCAAGGCGACTGACAGACTGACACAGGCAGTAGGACTCCGCCATATGTCAAGGCGACTGACAGACTGACACAGGCAGTGGGACTCCGCCATCTGTCAAGGCGACTGACAGACCGACACAGGCAGTGGGACTCCGCCATCTGTCAAGGCGACTGCCAGACTGATATTAACAGTGGGGCGATAATTACAAGAAATGACGTATGCCAGTGCTTGTCTTGGCAGTTACTATGATAATTAGACCTCTGGCAGTGATTTGTCGGCGGCAGTGACGCGACGACGTCCTGCAGCCAAGTGTCCGTCCAGCCCGAGCAGTGGCCACAGATCGATAAACGCTGCAATGTGAGGAAGCAGCTTCTTCAGATTAGGATGAAGCGTGTGATTGCAGTAGTCACGCGATACTCTGTTGATAACGAGGTGAGATGACTACAGCGTGTAGGCATATCACATTTTCATGCACCGCCAAAGCTCAAATAAACTGCATAATGTGCAAGTCGTCATAGTAACATTTTCCCAGTGAGCCGTCTATATAATGACTTATGTCACAATGAAACCAAAACAAGTTTTGACGTTGTAATCATAACGTTGTCAGCGTGACCTTGCTGTTTGTGTTGTGTCATCAACAACAATTATCCACTGTACCTTGTTTTGTGCCACCAACAGCCACTCTCCATGGTAACTTGTGTTGTGCTATCAACAACAGCTCTCCACTGTACCTTGTGTTGTGCTATCAACAACAACTCTCCACTGTACCTTGTGATGTGCTATCAACAGCCACTCTCTTCTATCAACAACAACTCTCCACTGTACCTTGTGTTGTGCCATCAGCAACAACTCTCTACTGTACCTTGTGTTGTGCCGTCAACAACAACTCTCCACTGTACCTTGTGTTGTGCCATCAACAACAACTCTCCACTGTACCTTGTGATGTGCTATCAACAGCCACTCTCTTCTATCAACAACAACTCTCCCCTGTACCTTGTGTTGTGCCATCAGCAACAACTCTCTACTGTACCTTGTGATGTGCTATCAACAGCCACTCTCTTCTATCAACAACAACTCTCCCCTGTACCTTGTGTTGTGCCATCAGCAACAACTCTCTACTGTACCTTGTGTTATACCGTCAACAACAACTCTCCACTGTACCTTGTGTTGTGCCATCAACAACAACTCTCCACTGTACCTTGTGTTGTGCCATCAACAACAACTCTCCACTGTACCTTGTGTTGTGCCATCAACAACAACTCTCCACTGTACCTTGTGTTGTGCCATCAACAACAACTCTCCACTGTACCTTGTGTTGTGCCATCAACAACAACTCTCTACTGTACCTTGTGTTGTGCCATCAACAACAACTCTCCACTGTACCTTGTGTTGTGCCATCAACAACAACTCTCCACTGTACCTTGTGTTGTGCCGTCAACAACAACTCTCCACTGTACCTTGTGTTGTGCCATCAACAACAACTCTCCACTGTACCTTGTGTTGTGCCGTCAACAACAACTCTCTACTGTACCTTGTGTTTTGCCATCAACAACAACTCTCTACTGTACCTTGTGTTATGCCGTCAACAACAACTCTCCACTGTACCTTGTGATGTGCTATCAACAGCCACTCTCTTCTATCAACAACAACTCTCCCCTGTACCTTGTGTTGTGCCATCAGCAACAACTCTCCACTGTACCTTGTGATGTGCTATCAACAGCCACTCTCTTCTATCAACAACAACTCTCCCCTGTACCTTGTGTTGTGCCATCAGCAACAACTCTCTACTGTACCTTGTGTTATACCGTCAACAACAACTCTCCACTGTACCTTGTGTTGTGCCATCAACAACAACTCTCCACTGTACCTTGTGTTGTGCCATCAACAACAACTCTCCACTGTACCTTGTGTTGTGCCATCAACAACCACTCTCCACTGTACCTTGTGTTGTGCCATCAACAACAACTCTCCACTGTATCTTGTGTTGTGCCATCAACAACAACTCTCCACTGTACTTTGTGTTGTGCCATCAACAACAACTCTCCACTATACCTTGTGTTGTGCCATCAACAACCACTCTCCACTGTACCTTGTGTTGTGCCGTCAACAACAATTCTCTACTGTACCTTGTGTTGTGCCATCAACAACAACTCTCCATTGTACCTTGTGTTGTGCCGTCAACAACAACTCTCTACTGTACCTTGTGTTTTGCCATCAACAACAACTCTCTACTGTACCTTGTGTTATGCCGTCAACAACAACTCTCCACTGTACCTTGTGTTGTGCCATCAACAACCACTCTCCACTGTACCTTGTGTTGTGCCATCAACAACAACTCTCCACTGTATCTTGTGTTGTGCCATCAACAACAACTCTCCACTGTACCTTGTGTTGTGCCATCAACAACAACTCTCCACTGTACCTTGTGTTGTGCCATCAACAACAACTCTCCACTGTACCTTGTGTTGTGCCATCAACAACAACTCTCCACTGTACCTTGTGTTGTGCCATGTTGTAGTCTTTCTCCCCTCTCTGTATTTTCCTCTATCTGTCTCTCTCCTCTATCTGTCTTCCCACTCTCTGCAATTTTCCTTTCTGACTCTTTTTTCTCTATCTGTTTTTCTCCCCTCTCTGTCTCCCACCTCTGTTTTTTCCCCTTTCTGTCTTCCCCCTCTCTGTGTTTCTCCCCATCTGTCCTTCCCCTCTCTCTGTCTGATCTCATTGTCTTTCTCCTATATTTGTCTTTCTCCCCTCTCTGTGTGTCTGTATCTATGCCTTCTGTCTCTATGTCTGTGAACTTGTCTGCATGTCTCTGTCTCCCTGGTTCTCTACCATCAATGGTGCTTACTGCGCTGTCTCTGTCGTAGGCCGGCTATCATGGAGCATTCCGAAGACACGACGATAAGTGGCCCGAGCGCGAACAGCAGCAACATCAGCGACATCTGGGACATGGAGTCGCTCGATCTGTTCCGCTGCTTCCAGAGCATCAGCAGTCTCGGCAACGACAGCGAGCCGCTGTCCCTGCAAAGTCTCAACTGTAACCTCGACCAGCTGCACATCGCCTCCTTGATGCCGACCAAGGGTGAGTTCGACGTGCTCAGAAACAAGGTATTCGCCTCTGTCGTCATTCTCCTTTATCTCGTCGTCATCCTGCTCGGCGTCGTCGGCAACACCCTGGTCGTCGTGACGGTCGCCAAGACCCGCAAGATGTGGACGGCGACGAACGTGTTCATCGCCAACCTGGCCCTGGCTGACATCTCCGTGTGCGTCGTCGACCTGCCGCTGTCCGCTTACTACCAGCTCACGGACGACTGGATCTTCGGACAATTCCTGTGCCGCGTCTTCCCGCTGCTCTTCGCCGTCGTCGTCTACACGAGCTCGCTCAGTCTCACGATGATCGCCATCGACCGCTACATCCTGGTGCTGCACCCGACAGCACGCCGCATGACGGTCTCCAACGCCCTCGTCCTCGTCGTTGTGATTGGGGTGTTCGCAGCGACCATTGCGGCCCCGATAGCCATGTACTCGCGCTACGTCGTCATAGACGATGCGCTGCTCAACCTGCACCGGCGCTACTGCATCGAAATGTGGCCGAACGCCCACGACCGGCGCATCTACAGCATCGCCACGCTCATACTGCAGTTCGTGCTGCCGCTAGTGCTTATAGTGGCGCTCTACTGCCGGATACTCGGCCGTCTGCGAGAACGCATCAAGAAGTCGAAGAGTCGCAAGACGAAGACGACGAAGATGCTGATCGCCGTCGTCACAGTGTTCGCCATCGCCTGGACGCCCTTTCACATCTTCGTCATTATCTCCGAGTTCGATGCCGACGTCGTCAAAGGGAAATACTTCAAGTTCGTCGATGCCATCATGCGCTGCTTCGCGATGAGTTCGTCCTGCATCAACCCGCTGCTGTACGGTTGGATGAACGACAACTATCGCATCGCATTCCTCGGCATCATCGGCCGTCGCCCCGCGCCGCAGGCTCGCATCCGCGCCGAGGAGGACTCGGAGAGCGTCATGATGGTGACGCCGGTGACCCGGAGAGCGAACCAGAAGCGGTTGTCGTCCTCAGACACGCCTGTCGTGTAGACGGGTAACAGCTAGTCGAGTAGACGGTTAACAATCGGTCGTGGAAACCGGTAATAGGCGGTCGTACAGGCGGGTCAAGCCCGTGGGTCGAGTGCTGTACAGCGCTCTCACTCAGACCAACGAACCGGGCACTCAACTAATTGGACACACACCCGTCTGAAACGCTGCTCCTTGAGCCAACACCCACTTGGTTGACGCCGCTCCTTGAGCCAACACCCACCTGGTTGACGCTGCACCTTGAGCCAACACCCACCTGGTTGACGCCGCTCTTTGAGCCAGCACCCACCTGGTTGACGCCGGGATACGAAGAATGTGTGACGCCGATACGCGCTTTATGATGTGTATTGTAATAGTGTTCTAAACTAAATGAGATTTACTAAGGTGTTCATTTTTGTCTCCACTTGTGAGCTTCAACGGTACAGTAGCGATTTTGGAGTTTATTTTCTTTCACATTCTTAAGGTGGTTTGTAGAATCGGTGGTTTAATAAATTATTATGTGAATGGTTCAATCATATTTCGTTGTATGAAAGCTATCAATAATGCTCATGGTGTTCCAACTGTATTTTCGGTATTCTTTTTGAAAATAATGTTCGTGTTAAGTTTTACAGTTATTTATTAAACTGTTTATTAAATGGGTGCTGTATTTGAATGTCAAGTTCAGGGCCATTGTTTCTGTAAATAAATTATTAAAAAGTATTTATTGTAGATACGCTATATGTCATTCGTTCATTCATACGAAAATTCAGAGACTGTCTTCTCATATATCATCCCATCATTTCAAGTTTATGTTATACTCATTGTAGAACAATTCCCAATTAGCTACACTTGCACATCTGGTGTTTTAGTGCAGCATTGTGATTGTGTGATTCACTCTTAATCAAAGGACATTACCGATGTCTGAAGGCAAAGGTAGGTTCTTATATACAAAGCGGTTTTCTAATCCTTGGAAAAAAACGCTTTTCACTTCACCCCCGGCAGACCTGTTCCTTTATACTTCACCCTCGGCAGACCTGTTCTCTTACACTTCACCCGGCAGATATGTTCCCTTACACTTCACCCTCGGCAGACCTGTTCCTTTATACTTCACCCCCGGCAGACCCATTCCCTTATACTTCACCCTCGGCAGACCTGTTCTCTTACACTTCACCCGGCAGATATGTTCCCTTACACTTCACCCCCGCCAGACCTGTTCCCTTACACTTCACCCCGGCAGATATGTTCCCCTACACTTCACCCTCGGCAGACCTGTTCCCGTACACTTCACCCCGGCATATATGTTCCCCTACACTTCACCCTCGGCAGACCTGTTCCCTTACACTTCACCCCCGGCAGACCTCTTCCCGTACACTTGACCCCGGCAGATATGTTCCCCTACACTTCACCCTCGGCAGACCTGTTCCCTTACACTTCAACCCCGGCAGATATGTTCCCTTACACTTCACCCCCGGCAGACCTGTTCTCTTACACTTCACCCTCGGCAGACCTGTTCCCTTACACTTCAACCTCGGCAGACTTGTTCCCCTACACTTCACCCCCGGAATACTTGTTCCCTTATACGTCACCCCGGCAGATATGTTTCCTTACACTTCACCCCCGGCAGACCTGTTCCTTTATACTTCACCCTCGGCAGACCTGTTCCCCTACACTTCACCCTCGGCAGACCTGTTCCCTTACACTTCAACCCCGGCAGATATGTTCCCTTACTCTTCACCCTCGATAGACCTGTTCCCTTACACTTCACACATGGCAGATCTTACATTTCACCCCTGGCAGACCTGTTCCCTTACACTTCACTCTCGGCTGACCTGTTCCCTTACATTTCACACCCGGCAGACCTGTTCCCTTACACTTCACCCGGCAGCTATGTTCCCTTACTCTTCACCCTCGATAGACCTGTTCTCTTACACTTCACCCATGGCAGATCTTACATTTCACCCCTGGCAGACCTGTTCCCTTACACTTCACCCCCGGCAGACCAGTTCCCTTACACTTCACGTCTGACAGACCTGTTCCCTTACACTTCACCCCCGGCAGACCTGCTCCCTTACACTTCACCCCTGGCAGACCTATTTCGTTACACTTCATCCCCGGCAGACCTATTCCCTTACACTTCACCCCCGACAGAACTTACACGTCACCCCCCGGCAGACCTGTTCCCTTACATTTCACCCCCAGCAGGCCTTACACTTCACCCCCAGCAGACCTGTTCCTTCCAACAACAAATCTTCTTCATTCAGCGATGTTGCAGTTACTGCTCGAAGATAATTTGTTCACATATACCGTATATATTTTGCTTAAGTTGTTCATATATCATGTATAGAGCACGTGTGACCTTTCTTATTTAGTTTGTTTAGTTTAATTTGGATAGAACTTTATTATATTATTTAGTGTTTCATATTCTTCCACGGAATATTCAGGTTTGTATATGTGTTCATAGTTGAAAGTCTATAATTAATCCAGACAAAACATACCTTATTATTATTGGCACTAAGCAACAACGAAATAGGGTCATCAGACATTGTCCAGTTAAACTGCTTGGCAGTGATACATTCATATCATATTCTGTTCGTATTCTAAGTGTTGTCTTTGACAGTGACTTCAACTTTCGCCAGCATATTTCTCAAGTATGTAAATCCTGTTTCTATCATATACGTCATCTCCGTCGAATTCAGCGTCACATATCTTTATCTACTGCTAAAACAATATCAAAATTACTAGCCGCATTTACTATTGTAATTCACTACTAAATAACATTGCTAAAAGAGATTTGGCTAAATTCCAACGAGCACAATATTGTTTGGCACGTGTGGTACTCAGGGCGCCTCTGTTTTTGCTAACATTACCATAACTTAAAATGTTATACTGGCTTCCTGTTACTTATCGAATTAATGTTAAGCTGTCCACTCTTACATATCGTGCTCTATCTACACAACAACCACCCTACTTCGCCAGTCTCCTACATCTTTCAAATATACCTAGTCAGCTCAGATGGTCAATTTAACAACAACAACCTATTGTGCCTAAAACAAAATTTAACTTAGGCAAACGTGCTTTTTCTGTCGATACGCCCAAGGTATGGAATGAACTCCCCATCACTTTGAACACATCTGAAGCTATAGCTATCTTCCGAAAAACTCTTTTTATTTATATTTATTTATTTATATATATATATATTTATTCCAAATTGCATTACCAACGTCCGTTGTCCCTCCTTTTGATAATGACTTTTGCGCGTCCCTGTTCACGATTATGCTTAATGATTCTGTTTGTTGCGCCTCTGAGCTCAGGTTCCTGATGATATAGGCGCCATACAAGTTATTATTGTATAGCTTCCATGGCGCGTTACTGTATATTTCATGATTCGCTTAACATTAATTTAGGAGTCTTTGCGATATGTTTTGTAGATGTGTCTTGTGGATGGATCGTTAATGTGTAACAAGAAGTAAGACTGGTACTGGGATACATCTCTGGTTGATGTGTCTTGTGAGTGGATCGTTAGTGTGTAACAAGAAGTAAGACTGGTACTGTGAGACATCTCTGGTTGATGCGTCTTGTGGGTGGATCGTAAGTGTGTAACAAGAAGTAAGACTGGTACTGGGAGACATCTCTCGTTGATGTGTCTTGTGGGTGGATCGTTAGTGTCTAACAAGAAGCAAGACTGGTACTGGGATACATCTCTGGTTGATGTGTCTTGTGGGTGGATCGTTAGTGTCTAACAAGAAGCAAGACTGGTACTGGGATACATCTCTGGTTGATGTGTCTTGTAGGTGGATTGTTAGTGTGTAACAAGAAGTAAGACTGGTACTGAGAGACATCTCTGGTTGATGTGTCTTGTGGGTGGATCGTTAGTGTCTAACAAGAAGCAAGACTGGTACTGGGATACATCTCTGGTTGATGTGTCTTGTGGGTGGATCGTTAGTGTGTAACAAGAAGTAAGACTGGTACTGGGATACATCTCTGGTTGATGTGCCTTGTGGGTGGATTGTTAGTGTGTAACAAGAAGTAAGACTGGTACTGGGAGACATCTCTGGTTGATGTGTCTTGTGGGTGGATCGTTAGTGTCTAACAAGAAGCAAGACTGGTACTGGGAGACATCTCTGGGTGATGTGTCTTGTGGGTGGATCGTTAGTGTGTAACAAGAAGTAAGACTGGTACTGGGAGACATCTCTGGTTGATGTGTCTTGTGGGTGGATTGTTAGTGTGTAACAAGAAGTAAGACTGGTACTGGGAGACATCTCTCGTTGATGTTTCTGATATCGACAGCTAGAAGAGCAAAAAAATATTTTAATAACGAATATAACAATCGACACCTCACCTCCATATAACATATAACGCCCGTAACGCTTATCCGAACACACCCACCCCTGAGTGTGACTTACTTTATGGATGGCCCCTAATATCGTGATGTATCATCTTTAAGTATTTTCGAAAATGCACGTTTTGTTGATAAAATAAAATACGCCAATTTTACGGCATATTTAAGATCGCTTCAAGGCAATTATCGAGATACCAAATACGTCGTCTTTAGTGACGCTTAATCGGGTGACTTATTGGTCCGTCAAACTCTCGTTTTATACGATTTCCAACGGTAAATATACAACAGCAAAAACGATTAACACAATAAATTTAGATGTACGCTGAGATCGAAAACAATTGAGAAATAAGATAATTTTAATTGAATACAAAACCCACAACTAGCTCTGTATGATTTAAGTCATTATACATTTCCTTAAGACACGCGAGAAGCCAGAAGTGGAGTCAAGGTGCACTTTCCATTGCGACGAATATGACTGGTTACACGGAATGTGGATGATCAACGAAGAGTAAACGTTTTCAATTCATACGACGCATTCCAACCAACTTTAAGCATCGATTATATCCACACAAGTCACACAACAAAATAAAACGAAATTTATATTTAGCGTTCTAGCCACAAGTTCGAATCCCATCAGAGAATAAACTTTCTTCGTACTCTTTTATTTCATGGTATCTCTTATATTGTATAGCGCTATTAGACAGTAATTTTTTCATATCCAAAACAAATAGATATGCAAGCAACATTAGTTGTACTTGTAAATGTAGGTCCTATCTGGCGGTAACATTTAAACCTTATATCTGCGGCCAGACTCTTCTGCCGGCGATCTCACGAAGCCGGTCGAGAGGTAATTAAGCGAGGCTACGAAACAATGTGACTTTTGAGCGGTTGTAGGCAGCCCATTTCCTGATTGCAAACAACGTCAGGAAGCAACGGTTTTGCTTAGTTTATATTCGTAGGCGATAAGTCACTTTCAGCGAATAAAAAACTGCTTCTTACGAATGTTGGCAAACATCAATTAATAATCTTTCGCACGACACATTTGATCAAATACTGGTGCATTAAATATATGTGTTCCTCGTTAGACGTTTCGCCTATCTAGTCGATGTTTCTTCTTCATGCCATCTTCCATGTTGTTATCTGATCGAGGTTTTTCTTCATGCCATCTTGAATGTTGTTATCTCATCGATGTTTCTTCTTCATGCCATCTTGAATGTTGTTATCTCATCCAGGTTTCTTTGCTTCCATATCCAGTAGGTGTCTACATCTACATTTACAACAAAATCCAATGAAATTTCGCAATTCAAGTGAACTATGATTATAAACAACAGGCTATGAAATCAAAGTTTCGATTGGAATCTAGCTCACGCGAGAGAGAGAGAGAGAGAGAGAGAGAGAGAGAGAGAGAGAGGGAGGGAGGGAGAGAGAGAGAGAGAGAGAGAGAGAGAGGGAGGGAGGGAGAGAGAGAGAGAGACAGAGGAGAGAGAGTAAACGCACTTGTAACCTCTCGCCTAGATTACTGTAATTCGCTCTTGGTTAACCTTCCGGCATCACAGATACTTCGACTGCAACGAGTACAGAACAATACTTCTAGACTAATTACGCACACCAGTAGGCACGACCACATAACCCTAGTCTTAGGGGGCTTACAATGGCTGCCGGTAGCAAGTCGAACACATTTCAAGGTGCTAGTATTGGCGTACCGATGTGTCAATGGTTTGGCGCCGACTTTTACACCTACGAACTCCTGATGGGCGTCTACGCAAGGACTATGCGCCAACACTGCACCAATGCATCACTAAGAAGAGCATTGGTGAATCTGCATTTGGAACAACAGCGCCTCGACTTTGGAATTCATTGCCCGCAGACATTCGTAATTCCAAGACGCTAACTTTTTTAGGACGTCTTTAAAGACTCACCTTTTTATTAGTTACTTCAAATATATGTAAATGAAGATAATAGTATGTGATGGACACTATGGATGGACTATTTGTG